>JAODAL010038137.1:0-39563 GCA_025379985.1 Phyllomedusa bahiana
GTTGGGTCTCCCTAGACTTTTTGGTCATCGGAGATGATCGACTATCGAAAACCTTATCGATGGTGGCCTACTATCGACTATCGATCGATGTCGATAGCCAACGTAATCGCTGAACACTAGTAACTACGTCATCATGCCGGCACGAAGCAATAGACGCTCCGGTCCGCGCATGCGCAGATCACCACAGAAGCCACCCGCGCCATTTTACAAAAGGGAATGCAGCGAGTTATCCGTGAGTTACCACAGAAACACCACTGGAATCCACATTATATATATATATATACATACAAACCACTAGCCCCAACAATCAAAAACAACCAAAAGCAACCGTCAATGGGGCCGAGGTCCTTGGAACTACCATCGGCCTGGCGACCAAAATCCCCGAAGGGACAACCACCATTTCCCCCAGCCATACTCCACTGGCTCGGGGGCCCAAAAGCCATACTCTATGGCTCCGTCATTTTGCTCCTCAGGGATAACACCTTGAAGGAGCCCACCTTCACCGGGCCGTCCCATTAACCAAAACGCTGAGGGAATCCTATCCCGAAGGACTTCCTCCCCAATTATTCATCCCAACCCCAAGAACCTCAGCCGCCTACGGCCACCATGACATGCAAACATCACCCCTCTTCTGAAAGAAACCACAGACTGCTCACTCCCACGCCGCGCTGTCTGCTCCTCTGTGCCGACAAGCGGGGTTTAAATAACCTCGCCTGCACGTCCGCACTGCTAGCCCTACCTCCCCGCATACAGAGCGTGCTCCGGCCGTGCCCAGTGAGCCGGGTCATGTCATGCCTCCCCCGAGGGGGGCGGAGCCTGGTCCGGTGCATTACTTTCTGGAGGTGGCAAAAACAGTAGTAGGCCACAGATTGGCACAATGACAGAGTGTGTAGGTCACTGCAGGAGCGACAGCAGCAGCATGAGGTGAGACAGTGGCACAATGACAGAGTGTGTAGGTCACGGCAGCAACCACAGCAGCATTAGGTCAGACAGTGGCACAATGACATTCTGGAGGTGGCAAAAACAGTAGTAGGTCACAGAGTGGCACAATGACAGAGAGTGGAGGTGACGGCAGGAGCAACAGCATGAGGTCAGAAAGAGGCACAATAACACAGTGTGGAGGTCACAGCAGCAGCCTCAGCACCAGCATGAGGTCAGAGAGTGGCACAATGACAGGGTGTAGAGGTGACCGCAGCAGCAACAACAGCAGCAGCAGCATGAGGTCAGAGAGTGGCACAATGACAATGAGTGTGGAGGTGGGTGGCAATACCAGTCCCTGGTAAAGAGGGTTTGGTAGGCGTTGGAGAAAAACCGGGCGAGATGTGTGGCATCAGGCGGGTGGCGGCATCAGAATAGTGGCTTGAGGCAGGTAGTTTGAACCCAGTTTCATTTCTCAAAAGTTTTGGTGAGGCGTCATGGCTGATGTATCTGACGCCTAAGGCATTGGTGTGTGGAAAAACCCTGGCCGATCCACGCCTGATTCATCTTGACAAAGGTCAGTTGCTCCACATTTCCTGTGGACAAGCGGGTTCTCCTTGGGGTAATGATGGCCCCCGCCGCACATCCAGTTTGCGGCCACACATCCAGTTTGGCTGCCCAGTAGTCCAGCGGATCTTTTAACTGGGGTGGCAGAGTGCTGTCCAAGTAGGCCACCACCTTTTGGTTAAAGGGTCTGCTCCAGGTCCTCTGTGCTGCTGGCGAGTGCCCTCCTCACTAGGCGAGTGAAGGAAGCTGCTCATAGCGACTCCAGACTTAGGTTTGCTGCTGATGGAGCGGGTTTACTGTCCTACCCCCCCACCTTCCCCAGCAGCCGCGGCAGTGGTATGTGAGCGCTGAGGAACCCCCGGTCAGACCTGTCAGAGGTTTGGACGATGCCGCATCATAGGCAGCGGCCAACTGACTACGGAGGATTTCTCTTTTAGTATTTGAGTTTGTCCTCCCTCTCAGCAGCTGGGAAAAAGGCTCCCATTTTGGACCGTTAGTGAGGGTCCAATAGGGTGGAGAGCAAGAAGTCATCCCTCGGTCGGATGGTGACTATTCGGCTGTCACTAGCCAGGCAAATCAGCATGCTGCGGGCCATCTGCACAAGTGACTCCGAGGGACTCCCTGCCTCCATCTCCACTGTAATACGCCACGGGTTGGGGGTCATCTGCCTCATCTTCCTCATCTCCATCTACCTCCTCCAGCTGCTCCTCCTCCTCCTCTCTTGTCACCTGGGTAGAAAAAACACCCCTTTTTACCAGACAATGCTTGTGCTCCAATGTCCTCCTCCTCCTCCAGTTCAGTCTCCACCGTACTCATGTGGCCGCGAGATGTAGTCACCACGTCTCCAGTCCCCTGCCCAGACAGATTTTTCAGCATCTGTTCCAGGACATGAAGCAGTGGAATGACGTTATGCATCCCGTAGTCCTGGCGACTGACAAATAACGTCGCCTCCTCAAATGGCCTCAGCAAACGGCAGGTGTCACGCATGAGCTGCTACTGGCTGACATCAAAGTTACACATGGGAGTACTCCTGTCTGCCTGAATCATCAAAAAATCGTTAATGGCCTTTCTCTGTTCATAAAGTCGGTCTAACATGTGTAGGCTGTAATTCCAACGGGTGGAAACATCGCAATATAAGTGTGTTGGGGAGGCCGTTCTGCACTGAAAAACGAGGAGGGTGTTCCTGGTTTTGTAGGAATGGATGAAGTGCATGCACAGTTTCCTGGCCATTTTCAGCACCTTTTGACGATCGGTGGAAGACTTCAGGAACCTTTTCCCAAGCAGATTGAACACATGCGCCATGCAGGGCGCATGGTCCATCCCTCCTCGATGCAGCGCAGACACCATGTTCCTCCCATTGTCCGTCACCATGGTTCTGATTTGCAGTTGGCGTTCAGAAAGCCACACATTCGATTTCTTGCTGCATGACGCGGAGCAGTTCCTCCCCTTTTTGGGACTTCGTTCGCCGAGGCAAGCAGGTGTAGAACTGTGTGACACCGCTGTGCCCTACACATGTGGTAGAGGGGAGCAGTACTTGTGGAGGCTGAGATGATGATGGTGGTGGAGGAGGAGGCGGACATTGGTGCAGGAGCAGCAGTTTGACAACGTGGAGGAGAAAGCGGCGTGTCCTGTCCAAGTTGTTGGTGTGGCTGGGCAGAAAGCCGTAAAGGACATGTACTGGCCCTGACCGTAGTTTTAGCTCCACACGTCCACACTGCCATGCACCTTGGAACAAACCAATAAGCTCAAGGACTGGCCAACCTTCTTTTCTGCATATTTGTGAAGGGCTGGTACTGCCTTTTGGGAAAAGAAATTACGACTTGGAACCTCTCCACCTTGGCTCGGCACAGGCCATTAATTCTCTGAACGGTGAAGAGTCCAATATTTGGAAAGGGAGGGACTGCAGTACCAACAACGGACAGGAGCACGGTCAGCTTCTGCACCTTAGGATGGTTGGACGCATACTGTTGTCTCTTTGCAATCGCCTCGTTGAACGACTGCTGGCGCCATGAGTAGCGAGGAGCAGGAGCATCTGGATCGGGAGATGATGTCAAAGAGAAACAGTTCCCTTCTGCAGAGGTGGTGGAGCCTTGACTGGCTGCAATGGCATGCGTGCCACTGGACGCTGCTGCTGCTGCGGCGGCAGTATGGACCACCACATCTGAGACACGTTTCTCCCAGGCCACCAGATGGTGATGCTGCATGTGTTGACGCAGGGTCGTGGAGCCAACGTTAGCTCCCTGGCCACGCTTCACTTTCTGCCCACAGATTCTACATATACCCATATTCGGCTCCTCCGGTGTCTTAGCAAAGAACTGCTAGACCGCTGGTTTTCTACCCTGTGGCCTCTTGGCTCCCGACCTCGCACTGCTGTTACCCTGCTGACTCACGGCCACACTACCCACTTGCTGGCTGCGCCGCTGCCTGAGGCACAAGCTGACGCCTTCTTCTCCTGACGATGATGAAGCGCTTGCTTCACCTGGCTCTCAAGTGCGGTCGGCTACATCATCGATTATTGTTTGATCTTCACTGCTGTCCTCCTCAATGGTCTTGGTATGCAGAGGCTGACCCCTCACAACATGACCTCCCATGCCACTTTCCACATCTATACTTTGCCGCCTACTGCAAGAAGCAGGGGATATTGGCCCCATTTCTTCGCTGCCAAGGTCACGGCAGGACTGTCCTCCTCAAAATGTTCATCCTCGCTGTATAGTGGCACTGAGCCCAGACCACATAGTAAATCTCTGGCTGAGGGAACCGGATGGGACAGAGGCGGGTTGAGGACAGGGGAGGGCCGCTAACCCGCTCCCGTGCCATGCCAACTAAGGGTTGTGTCTGACGTTCCCACTGACTCTTGGCTGGGATTGTCAGAAAGTCATCTGGGAGGAAGTGGATGACCTAGTCAACCAATCAAGAACCCTTGGGTTGCTGGTCAACATACAGCCGCTAGATGACACTGGCATTTCTGGCCTCACCTAGTGACCCCTGCTGCGACGTCCCCTTACTGTGCTGCAACCTGTGCCTGCTCCAGGAATGTTTGTGCCACTGTCACTCGCATGTGAAGAGCCTGCCACCTCTCTGTCTGACATACTGTTTGTTCATAAATGTACGACTCTGTTTAATGAAGATATTGTATATGATTTAAAAACAAAACCCCGTATTTTTACTCCAAATGAATCCACTAACAGGCTTGGGTAACCCTTGGGGTATAAACTGTGCAAAAAAGGGAAATGAGCTGCCAAAAATTAACAGCTATGTGGCGTGTTAAAATGACGTTAAATTTTTCTGACTACAACAGCAGAAAAACACTTAATTAACCTTCGGATTGAATTATGCTACAGGCAAAAATTTCTTCCCTTTGGCGCTGAAAAACACCATTTCTTTTACTGACTACAACAGCAGAAACAACACTTAATTAACCCCTTTGGGTATAAATTGCGCAAAAGAAATGAGCTGCCAAAAATTAAAGGTATGTGGAATTTTAAATACGTGTTTCTTTAACTGACTTCAACAGCAAAAACAGGCTTAGGGTATCCCTTGGAAATTCAATGTGCTCCAGAATGAGCAGATTAAAATGTATATGCAGTGAAATTGTATGCACACAGGACTTCAATTCCAATTTCCCCACAAAATAATAAATTAGAACGTCAGAGAAGCAGTCTCTGAGAAAAGCTGAGACACCCCCCCCAAAAGTGCTGTATAGAAGTTCTTTCTTTTGTGTGAGATCTCAGCTACTGGAGCTGCAGCAGCTACAACATGGCAAAGAGAGAGTAGTGTGAACTGCCAGCTTCGCGTCCGTACTTATATAGTGTAGTGACGTCACAGAATCCCGCCGGTCTCTGATTGGCTTCATCTCTGCACATGTCATTTAGGGTCCTTTCTTCCTCCCAGAGTTCTTTGTCCCATGTAACGCCATGTGCTCGCAGCCATTTTATCAAATTTAAAAACACGCTTCGTTCCCGCGAATTTACCCAAAAACTTCGACTTCGTTCAGAATCAAGTTTTCCTTTAAATTCTAAACGAATTCCACTTCGTTAGAATCGATTTGCCCATCTCTATTCGTCACTCCAAATATTGACCAAGCAAAGTTGGTAAAAATCCAGTGCCAAATAATAAAATCCAATAGTTTTTCTTAAAATAATTTAAAAATGATCTCTTTTGGCTTACAAAGCCCTTATTTGTTATATAAGCTTTCTAGGCTGGGAACATGTTAGAGATGGATACAGATGATTTTCCCCAACTTTGATTTACAAGTTGTATTGTTGCCCAGGTCTGAAGGGCTTCTATGCACCAGGATCAAGTCATAGTTACATAGTTTGTAAGGTCCAAAAAAGACAGACGTCCATCCAGTTCAGTCTATTGTCAAATTCAGTTTTCAAGGTGGAGGTCAGCCATACTAGTTTTTTTTTTTTACAGATTCCCATTTGTTCATTCACAATTAACGCTACTATTTTTTAAAGCATTCTTACTTTTCTGCTTTTTTCACACCTGCTTAAAACCTTTGCACATAACTGAACATTCTCAAGGAGTTAAGATCCGCTATAATGGGTGCCAAGGTTGCAGTCACACGCATATCCTAGAGCCTAAAGGGGCGCAATTGTAAGAAGAAGCCGCCTTGTAAGAAGAAACGGGTATTACAAATCACATATGGTAGGTAAGGACCCTGTTACAGATTCTGCACCTTAAAGCTTCAATTTATAGCTTTGATTAGGAAAATATTTCATAGAAATGCCAAAATAACAAATGTAGGTTCTACTTGTAAAAAGGCAATAGTTTTTTATAGATACTATAGGTATTTAAACTGCCATGTCATGCCTGCTCACTAGTGTTGAGCGAACAGTAAAAGTTTTAGTTCGATTAGAACCTCAAACTTTTGTGAGTTCAGTTCGAAGTTCTATTCGAACTTAGTGAAGTAAATTTGGCGCTAAGAGTGACAGAAAAAAAAGTGAGAGGCTAAAATACTTCAAAAATACTGAAAAGATGAGGACAGCTTGCAAGCAGGGGAGTAGCTATAGAAGGTGCAGCGGTCACAGCTACAACTGGGCCCTGCATTCTGAGCTGGCACAAAAGCCCCTTTGACACATTGGAGATTTGGAGACGGTGTGTTATACAATTACTGAGTCCCCAAAATTGCAAAAACAGAAATTTTGGGCACTGAGTATGATTTAGCAAATCTAAGCACTCTGTATAATATATATCCATGTATTTGAGAGTTAAGCGTTATGCAATCCTGCAAATAATGCCAAAAAAACAGTTCGGGTGTGGGAAAGATACAGCCAGCAATACCAAACTCCCTAACTATTGCAGTTTTTAGAGAGGAAAATGCTATCTAACGAAGAGCAGTCTGTACAGTACAAAAGAGTGAAATGAAAATGGCGTTACAAGGCATACAAATGAATATATTATAACATGGTCATGTGATTTTAGCAGCCGAAAGAGAGCCCTACACCTCAGCAATGATGTTTTTGACACTTCTCTGTGCTCTGCATGGTTTGGTTGGCCGCCAAAAATGCAGAAAGGTGATTGGATGGCCGCCAAAAGTGCAGAAAGGTGATTAGATGGCCGTCAAAAGTGCAGAAAGCTGCTGAAAACGAAACTGAAAATAGTGTGTAGAACGAGAACTAGAACTTTACTCAAACAAACAGTAAAATGTTCTGTTCGATTCGAGTTCTAAAAATTCGAGAAGTTCTACTAGAACTTAACTTTTCTAGAACAGTTCGATCAACACCATTGCTCACACTAACTTTTTAGGTCATATCATATAGCATTCCACTATGGCTACTACAGTGTTACTTCCACCTGTGTTTTAACCCAAATTGGACTATATGAAAAGAGGAAATCTGAAGAAAATAGCTCGTAATAAAAATACAGAAGTAACACAGCATCATTGAACCCGAGGAATTTACTCACCTAAAGATAGTCTTCTACCGTGCACGTAAAGGCACATGAAAGTTATAGAAGTTAAGTCTAGTGCTCAGATGCCATCTTTAATAATCAAAAGTGACAACTACTGTCTAATAGCACACTGCACTTATTACATTTTAGATATAACATACCACCAGGTAGTAACACTTTTTCAGTAAATGAATGTCTATAATCTAATTAAACCCCTTCAGCATGTTCTCCTTTTGCGATGAGCATTTAAATCTGAGCAGATGAAAATCCGATGACAGAAATAATAGAAGAAAATATTCCAACAATTTAACATCAATAAAAGTATGATAACAGGCATGCAGTGAGTAATCTTGGCAGAAAAATGCAGAGAAACACAAGATGATTCATTATCATTGACATAAATTTAGATGCTGGAGTTTAAGCTATAAATGAATAACCAACTGGTGAGTATGACGATAATGGAAACATTAATGTCAATCTCAGATGTGAAAATTTTGCAAAAATAAAGCAATTCAAGGCACCAGGAACCAGTTAAAACTTTTATATTTTTGCAGATATAAAAGAACCAATAGACAACATTTCATCCCCAAAAGGTCAGTATACTGACATATAGTGCAACTACATATACATTAACCAGCCATAACATTAATATCTCACACAGGTGAAATGAAGAATTGAATATTTGTTTACAAAGGGTGGGATACCTCAGGCAGGTAGTAAGCAATCAGTTTTTAAAGTTCGTATGTTACAAGCAAGACTAATGGGTTAGTGGAAGAGTCTAAGTAACTTTGATAAGGACCACATTTTCATGGCTAGATGACTTAGTTAAAGTATCCCTAATATCTTGTGGGATGATCAAAATACACAGTGTTTAGGACCTGCCAAAAGTGGTCCAATGAAAGACAACTAGTAAACCACAGACAGGGTTATGGGCACCCAAGGTTCATTGATGATTGTGGAGAGTGAAGAACAGCCATCTGGTCCAAACGCTCAATGAGGTCCTGTAGTACAATTTGCTGAAAGTTAATGTTTGCTATGATAAAAATGTTACTGTGTAGCTGCAGACCAGTTACATTGTCCTTGTTGACCCCCAACCACAGTTGGAAAGAACTACAATGGACATATAAGCATCAGAAATCAAAACCAGGGACAAACTAGATGAATATATACAAATATGCTCACACAATATCCATCTACAAATATGCAACTATTATGAAGACATAGGTGTAACTATAATCATAGGAACCATGGGGCCCAGAGGTCAAGGGGGTCCACTTAGTTGCCAGAACATTGTACCAGTTTATTGGGAATAATAAATTTGTGGTTCTCTGCAATCTAGTAGTTCAATGTTGGTTTTCTGATATATGGGAGTATTATTTATACCATTAATTGTTGCTACTTATATTGCTGTTTCCTGTCATTAGGTGTTGGTAGTCCCATCTCATTTTGCTATGGGGCCCTATGAATTTTAGTTAGGCCCCTATAGATGACCAAGTGCATGCAATGGCAACAGAATGCACTTTAACATGTTATTATTAACACTTTAGGATGTTACTTTAACATGTTATTATTATTATTATTATTATTTATTTTTTGAGTGCTATTAATTCTAGAGTGCTGTACAAGCCCAGGGGATCAGGTACATAATATAAGAGAAATATGATAATATTAAGTGACACACTGATACAGAAGGAGAGAGGACCCTGTCCATGAGAGCTTACAATCTACAATGGAGAAGGAGGAGACAGAAGTTGGGGACAACGATGTTTGTATTATGTTGTAGTAGCAGTAGGGCTATTACAGGCTATTCTGAAGAGATGGGTTTTCAGGTTGAATTTGTAACTTGTAAAGGTGGCAGAGAGTCTGATGTGTTGTTCCAGAGTATGGGGGTAAGCACTGGTGAAATCTTGGGAATGGTTCTGTAAGGAGGTTAGAAGAGAAGAGCAGAGAAGGAGGAGCCGAGATTGCATGAGGGGAGTTGTTGAGAGATTAAGGCAGAGATGTATGGGGGAGGGGGCAGGTTATGGAAAGCCTTATATGTCATTGTTAATGGCTTGAACTGAATTCTTTTGGCAATGAGTTGCCAGTAAAGGGATTGGCAGAGGGGAGAGGAAGAGGAGTAGCGAGGAGAGAGGTGGATCAGTCGGGCAGAGGAGTTGAGGAAGGATTGAAGAGCAGTTGGAGGTAAGGCCACAGAAAGGAGTGTTGCAGTAATTCAGGCATGAGGTAAGGGCATGAACAAGCAATTTTGTGGAGTCAAAGTCAAGAAAGGAGTAAATTTGGGAAATATTTTTAAGGTGGAGGTGGCAGGAGGTGGTCAGGGCTTGGATTTGTGGTTTGAAGGACAAGTCAGAGTAACGGGTTATCCCAAGGCAGCAGACTTGTGGGGCTGGGGAGATAGTGGAGCCACTGAGTGTGATAGAGCAATCCGATGAGGAGATGGAGTAGGATGGTGGAAAAACGATGAGCTCAGATTTTTTTTCAGATCGAGTTTGAGAAAGCAGGAGGAGAAGAATGACGATATGCAAGGCATCTCTTTCATCATTCTGGCAAAAATAAGTTTTGGTAATCCTAACTGATCCAAAACGGGTAAGTTTTACTCTGATTTCATGTCAGATAGTGAGAAAAACATGAATATGTGTCTTTTTATATAGTGTATGTAAACTTCTGGTTTTAACTGAATATATAGTCACACGTGCGCATGGTCCTGGAGCTTGGGCATTCACATGTGCTTGGTGGGCATCTAGGCGTAGACAAGACCAAGGAGCACATTGAGCGGAATTTCTATTGGCCTAGTCTAGGAAGTGTTCTGTCCCCGAGCTTTTTTATGTTCAATGGGGAATATTTTTTGCAGAGAGTAGGTGCGTCTATGGGGGCAAAGTTTTCGCCCTCTTTTGCTAACATTTTTGTGGCGTGGTGATGAGGAGTTCAATATCTTTTCAGAGAATAATCCGTTTGTGTCGGACATCGTGTGGTACGGTCGCTACATGGACGATATTGTTATAATTTGGTCTAGTGGCCCAGCGACCGTGCCCCACTTTGCCCGACATCTAAATGAGAATTCCTGTAATTTATAATTTACAGTTAATTGGTACCAAATTACCTTTGCATTTCTGGACTTAACCTTACAAGCCGATATTACAACAAAATCTGTAATTACTAGCACATTTAGAAAAAATATAGCAGGAAATAGTATTTTAAGAGCAAATTCGTGTCATCCCATTCATACAATAAAATCTATTCCAATAGGAGAGTTATATCGGGCAAAAAGAAAATGAATTATATATACGGGAAGAAGATAGAGTATGTGAACGTCTTCTGGACCGGGGGTATCCGAAATGGATGCTTGATCGAGCAAAAAATATAGTAAAAAATAAATCTAGGAGCCAGATATTACACACACAGAAAGATATAAAAAATCAAAATGTTCCAACTTTTGTCACGACTTATAGTGAGGAATTTTTCCAAATAAAATCTATTATTAATAAATATCTACCCATTTTGGAACAAGATGATACTTTGCGCTCAATTTTGAAAAAAAGGCTGCAGATTTTCCAGTCGGAAATCTCCTAGTCTAGGAAGTCTTCTGTCCCCGAGCTTAGTTCAGACTGTTAAAAAAGATGAGGAAACTTGGTTGGCCTGTTGCGGATTTTTCAAATGTGCAAACAAGCGCTGCAGCGTTTGTAAATTTGCTAATAATATAAAAGAGATTAAAGGGAGTTTGAGTGAGAGACCATATACCATTAAGCAGTTTATTAACTGTAATACATCCTATGTAATTTATTGTGTTGAATGTATTCAGTGTGATAAACGTTATGTGGGATGCACCACAAGAAAATTAAAAACTAGAATGCATGAACACATTAGGGATGCTATGAATTTACATACTAGTAACCCTTCTAATGTGTCAAAACATTTTTTTCATGAGCATGGGGGAGATATAACATGTTTGAAATTTTCAGGGATTGAAAGAGTTAAAAGCCAGTTAGAGGTGGTGATTGGAGATGTGCATTGTTAAACAGAGAAGCCTTTTGGATCCTATGTTTAAATACTTCCCACCCGAATGGCCTCAACTATAGATCAGATTTGATACTACATTACTGAGGCTAAACAAAATTGATGATATAGATTTCCTCCTTTTAGATGATATGAAGATTTAGCTTTTTATTGTTCTTATTTGTGTATTGTTGATAAAGTTTATTGAAAGATGACGTAGGATGATGACTTTGTATATAAATCTCGTTACGTTGTATAATGTTTGAACCATGATTAAGATCGTTTAAGATCGAAACGCGTTGGTTGCCATCCTTGGAAACTGCCTGTCGTGTGATGTCCACCTTTTTGTATTTGGATTAATAAAGTGTTGAAGATATGCTTTTATTCAACCCGGT
Source organism: Phyllomedusa bahiana (assembly GCA_025379985.1). Classification (NCBI taxonomy): domain Eukaryota; kingdom Metazoa; phylum Chordata; class Amphibia; order Anura; family Hylidae; genus Phyllomedusa; species Phyllomedusa bahiana. Next base: position 11,772 of record JAODAL010038137.1, read on the forward strand.
GCGGACCAATCCTTATTGGAAAATTATCCTCAGCTGTCGGGATCCAGCAGGGGAGCGGTGAGCTGTTTCTTTCCTCGTGTTTACTTCGATTGGTGCCAGCAATCAGTAACGTGCTCCTGCTTACTTTCTGTACTTCCCGAAGATTTGCGGGCCCCTCGCTGAAGGGTGCTATGGAAGCACACTCCATGAGAAATGTGGACGATTGTACTAAAAGATTGGACCAGCTATCTGATATTTTTTCAAGCGGCCAAAAAGTGAGTAATGACAATACAGAAATACGACAAGGTATGTTGCAATTGGAGAAATACTTCATCAAAGAAGTTAAAACCTGGTGGGACTTAAGTAGTATCCGTACTTACTTAGAGAAACGCATGATCCCTCGTGGCTTACGTCTTAAAAAATCCCCAACTACGATTTATGATGAGGAATTTATGATTAAGTGGAACGATATTCTCTCCAGTTGTTTCCTAAAATTAATGGAACTAATAGTGGTGTATGAAGAAAACTCTTTGAAAGAAATTAAAGAAAGAATTAAAGAAATACAAGGTACGCTTCAACCCTTTGTACAGTTAAAAGAAATGCAAGATTTGGATGAAAAATTAAAAAAGAATGTGTCTAAATTAGAAGCTGACATAATTGCTATGAAAAAGTCTAAATATCAGCGGGATTTAAATGATTATCAAAAGGACTGTGTGTAACAGTGGGGTAATTGGGAACGTACATACTCAACCCCTAAATCTATTTAGAAAAAACCCCAATTTTGGAAAAATTCTAAATATAAAAAATACACAAGAAGAGTGAGTTTCAGTTCAATTGAACAGGATAGCTCAGAGGGATTGTCAGAAGACAGAGACTCTGATGTTGCATCTAGGTCTTCGGCTCAATCGGACTCTCGTAATGTTAAAAAGATGGACAAAAATAAATCAAAAAACGATGTAGAAGAGGGGGCAGAAAGCACCGTAGAAGATCAGATCTCCAAAGTCCCCAAGAAAAGAGAGCCAAAGAAGAAGGCAACGTAGTTAACTTGTCATCCTATGTATTTTCTGAATCGGAAATTGCGGTTTTGTCTCCGGGGTTAAATTTTGCCCCAACATCACATATTAATGTATGTGAGACGATTTGTGATGTAAACCGCTTTGTAAGATCATTGATGGTTAAAAAGTATTTTTTTGATTCAGAGGATACATTGAACAGTAATGGCATAGATGCAAATGGCGATATTTTGAACCATGAATTATACTCAACAACTTTCGCTGAGCAGTCTGCTCAGAGAGATTTGTTACAATTGGAGTTGGAGGGAAATGTTACTTGTGTTAATAAATCTGATATTTTTGTAACACGTAACCCTTTCTTCTACCCAGTACAAGCACGTACTGAGGTAGTTGACAGGTTTCAGGAGATTGTACAGCAAGAGTTGGTAGAATTACATACAAAAATGTTGGGTAGAAAACGGGATAACCTGACAAAATCTGAAAGAAAAGCAATCTGGGATTTACATAATCGTCCAGATTTAACCATTAGACAAGCTGACAAGGGTGGTTCTGTTGTTCTTTTAAATACTGGGCTATATATACAACTTAATGAAAATCTATTGGCTGATCGGATTACATATAAAAAATTACGTGGTGATCCAACTGAGAGTTTTCATAATGATCTTGAGAGAATCTTAAATGAAGGTCTAGCCACTGGCATTTTCAATCAACGAGAATATGACTTTTTAAATGTGAAATATCCGGTTATGCCAATTTTCCATTCTTTTCCAAAATTGCATAAAATGCGTTTTCCACCTCCCATGCGTCCCATTGTGGCTGGGATTGGATCTATGAATGAGAACTTGTGCCAGTGGCTGGATTCTTTATTGCAGCCAATTGTGCCCCTTTGTCCTGGATTCTTGAAGGACTCTAAACATGTCCTGAATGTGGTTGAAACTATAGATTGGAGACCGGAGTATTCCTGGATCTTGTGTGATGTGGAATCTTTTTATTCATGCATCCCGCACGGTCTAGGTATAACTGCTGTGTCTCACTTTCTGGAGAAGTACTCTAATTATTCCCAGATTTTACGAGAATTTATGCTTGAAGTTTTGCAGTATTTGTTGTCACATAACTTTTTTATGTTCAATGGGGAATATTTTTTGCAGAGAGTAGGTGCGTCTATGGGGGCAAAGTTTTTGCCCTCTTTTGCTAAAATATTTGTGGCGTGGTGGGAGGAGTTCAATATCTTTTCAGAGAATAATCCGTTTGTGTCGGACATAGTGTGGCACGGTCGCTACATGGACGATATTGTTATAATTTGGTCTAGTGGCCCAGCGACCGTGCCCCATTTTGCCCGACATCTAAATGAGAATTCCTGTAATTTAAAATTTACAGTTAATTGGTACCAAAGTACCGTTGCATTTCTGGACTTAACCTTACAAGCCGATATTACAACAAAATCTGTAATTACTAGCACATTTAGAAAAAAATATAGCAGGAAATACTATTTTAAGAGCAAATTCGTGTCATCCCATTCGTACAATAAAATCTATTCCAATAGGAGAGTTATATCGGGCAAAAAGAAATTGCTCTACAAATGAATTGTATATACGGGAAGAAGATGGAGTATGTGAACATCTTCTGGACCGGGGGTATCCGAAATGGATGCTTGATCGAGCAAAAAATATAGTAAAAAATAAATCTAGGAGCCAGATATTATACTCACAGAAAGATATAAAAAATCAAAATGTTCCAACTTTTGTCACGACTTATAGTGAGGAATTTTTCCAAATAAAATCTATTATTAATAAATATCTACCCATTTTGGAACAAGATGATACTTTGCGCTCAATTTTGAAAAAAGGCTGCAGATTTTCCAGTCGGAAATCTCCTAGTCTAGGAAGTCTTCTGTCCCTGAGCTTAGTTCAGACTGCTAAAAAAGATCAAGAAACTTGGTTGGCCTGTCGCGGTTTTTTCAAATGTGCAAACAAGCGCTGCAGCGTTTGTAAATTTGCTAATAATATAAAAGAGATTAAAGGGAGTTTGAGTGAGAGACCATATACCATTAAGCAGTTTATTAACTGTAATACATCCTATGTAATTTATTGTGTTGAATGTATTCAGTGTTATAAACGTTATGTGGGATGCACCACAAGAAAATTAAAAACTAGAATGCATGAACACATTAGGGATGCTATGAATTTACATACTAGTAACCCTTCTTATGTGTCAAAACATTTTTTTCGTGAGCATGAGGGAGATGTAACATCTTTGAAATTTTCAGGTATTGAAAGAGTTAAAAAGCCAGTTAGAGGTGGGGATTGGAGACATGCATTGTTAAACAGAGAAGCCTTTTGGATTTTATGTTTAAATACCTCCCACCCGAATGGCCTCAACTATAGATCAGATTTGATATTACATTATTGAGGCAAAATAAAATTGATGATATAGTTTTTCTCCTTTTAGATGATATGAAGATTTTGCTTTTTTATTGTTCTTATTTCTGTATTGTTGATAAAGTTTATTAAAGGATGACGTAGGATGATGACGTTGTATATAAATCTCGTTACGCTGTATAATGTTTGAACCATGATTAAGATCGTTTAAGATCGAAATGCGTTGGTTGCCATCCTTGCAAACTGCCTGTCGTGTGATGTCCACCTTTTTATATTTGGATTAATAAAGTGTTGAAGATATGGTTTTATTCAATCCGGTGCAGACCAATCCTTATTGAAAAATTATCCTCAGCTGTCGGGACCACAGGGGACGGTAGCGTTTCTTTCCTCTGTTTTAAATCCACCGTGGCATGGTCCTGGAGCTTGGCTTTCCAAGTGCTTTTGGGCATCTGGGCCCGTAGACAAGACCAAAAGGAGCGCATTGGCGGAATTTCTTTTGGGTATTTTATATAACGGTGAGGATTTTTGTCACTCCTGCAAAATTTCGGGTTAATGACCCTCGCCACATCTCCGAACCCGCTATTCCGCCCCCAAAATTTGAAGTGCCACTGGCACAGTGCGGACGGGTGGGCCGTTTCCCCCAAGTCCGCCAAAGGCCCCAGCACTTTTTTGGGGGTATGCTAAAACTAAACACTTATCCGGAGGCCCCCCCACTTGAAACACCTCATCAAGGTGTTTGAAAGGGAACTATTCCAATTTTTACCCGGACAGGGATCCCAAAAAAATTTCACTGACCAGGGTCCCCTTTTTTTGAGTAAAATTTAAAAAAAGACTGTTCGTCGTAAAAATTTACAAGCTGGCCCCCCATTATCACCCCAAACGAGGCCTTGTAAAAAAGGTTTTAAAATCGAACCCTAAGGGATCTCAAAAAGTGATAGACAAGGATGGGAAGGGACTGGGCCGGCTGTTGCCATACCTAATATTTCCATTAGAAATTCCCCGGCCCCACAGGGTTTTTTTCCCCCTTTTTTGAGCTTTATACAGGAGCATCCCAGGGGCTTTTGGATATACAAAAAAAACCCTGGGTGGGAGCAAACACCTACCGCATCGAATTGAGAGTCATGGAAATCGGGATAGAATTGCAGCGGGACCCAAAATTGTTAAAGAGCAATGCAGCAAGCCCAGAACACAAGCCAGAGTGAAAACCCGGTCCAAAGTTAAGGGGCCCTTTACCCGGTCCCGTGTGTTGGTGTGGTTCCAACAGGGGAAAGTAAATTTCTGCAAAGTGGCAAGGTTTTTGAGGCCCGGGAAAAAAAATTAGTGAAGTAACTAAAAGTATATCACCCGGGGAAAAGGAAACCACTACAGATTACAAAAAAATTTAAAATTTCAAACCCTGGGGGGACAGAGAACCCTTGGTTTCTGTGTGTAAGCAAGGAAGCCCCCTAGTCACGAGCTGCCAGAGGTCCGATCTCAGACTCTTGTCCGCAGTACGGTGAGGGGGTAAAAGGTTACTGGGAGAAATAGAGGTTTTTTGGACCTACCAGGTAGAACGCAGATCAAAAACTGACATAGTGGGAAACCAGGTCAAGAAAAAGGGTTGAGGCCCATCGTTGCCGAGGCCCAGAGAAGGCCATCTGGGAAAGGAGGTGAAAAAAAAATTTGACATTGGGGGTTAAGAAAAGTCCAGATGGTTGGCCCACCCCCCATAGTCCTCTTTCCCAAACCCCACGTGCCAAGGTTCTGTAATGACTTTTAGAAAGCTAAATGAGATACCCAAATTTATGCATATCCGATGCAAAGTATGACCATAAAAAGGTTAGGGCCCGCAAGATACATCCCCATGGGGACCTTACAAGGGCATTGAGGTCCCACTTACAAAAGCACCCGGGGAGAAAACCCTTTTTCTAAACCTGACGTCATTTTAATATGGGGTGTCCCCTTTTGGGGCCTCACGGTCCCCCCCACATTCCAGAGGTTGATGGTATTTTCCTACGGGCCCATAGAAAAAACGCAGCTGCATATTTTTTGATGTAGTCTCTTCAGTTAGATGGAAAATCCCACCGGGTAAGGGTTTAAGCTGTCCCGGACTCCATAAGGGGGCAGGTTCCCCCGAAAAACCCAAGAAATGCACCAAGGCCTTGAGGAGGCTCGTATCTGGGGTATAACATTGGTCGGGGAGTCATTTAAAACCCAACAGACAAAATCGAGGCTTTAAAAATTGGCCCAAACGGTGTCAAAAAGACGGGTTAAAAATTTTTTAGGGTTGGCCGGGGTATTATAAAGGTTTGTGCCAAATTTCCCTCTGTTGCCCCCCCCCTTACAGCCTCACCAAAAGGGTTAAACCTCTAGGGGAGTGGGACAAGGAAGAGAGGAAGCGTTTTAGAGGTTTAAAGAGGGGATTTGTCAAGGACCCTTTTTAATTTCCCCGAATTTTAAGGCAGAATTTGTGGTCAAGCAGATGCCCTAACAGGGGGTGGGAGCGTACTGTCCCAGGTATTGAAGGGAAGAACACCGGTGGGAAAAAACTTAAAGAAAAGACACACAGAAAAGAAAACGCCTCGTAGAAAGAGAGTGCTTAGCTTTAAAAGGGGGAATTGAATCTCTTAAGTACTACCTGGGGCAGAGAGTTTAGGGGGGCACAACCAAACCCCAAAAAAATGGGTGGACGAATAGGAAAAAATGCCAGAGTAGAGGGGGTTCCCAGTCTAAGGGTATAGGTTTTTTTTTAGGCATCGCTCATTCCCCGCAAGGCAATGCAGACCACTGTCGCGTACCCATTTCCTGGAAACAAAGGCTCCTCCCCCCAGGGTTTAGAGGGGGAGGGGTATGAAGGTGGCAGCTGGGAAAGGGCCTTAATGGGGGGTACATCACAGCGGTTTTGGCTTACACCAGGAAAAAAGGGGTGGAACATATCCCAAGGTTTCCTGGCCTTGGTGAAAAGAAGCCCTTTATTTGTTTGGTTGACCCCAATAAAGGGGTTAAAAAAGTTTTTAAAATAGTATGGTTGCTTTAGCCAAACCCCGGATGGCTTCATTTGCGAGAGGCAAAGGGTTGGGGGGGGGCTACTCCCCTTGTTTCCCCCTGACCAGGATTTTGGGCTAGCCGTTATAAGTCGCTAGTCATAACCCGGGTGTCTGTCTACAGGGGCAAGGAGTTTGGGCCCGGAGGTGCGTCTCACTGGAAGTATCCAGGACCTGCCTAAGTTTTGCTGAACAAGGGTTTTTTGAGGGAACGCACGTCTAGTCAGGCTCGCCGGAGCGGGGGTTTTGTTTACAATTTTGTTTTTATCTGGCTACGTTTTGCTGTATACCTGTAGTGCCCCTAAAACAAGGGAGGCCCTGTTGGAAACCCGTAACCTGTCGGTTTTTCTTCTGAGTGGGCGCGATCCTCAGAGCCCCATCTAAACTGGTTTGGGAAGCTTACAATATGTATAAAATTTATTGAAAAATCTGGGCAATAGTGCACACCCGTGGCTTATTTTAACAACCCAAAAAACAACTGCTTCTTTATTAAAAATCTTAAAGAAATCAGCCAAGATATCGGGAAAAAGTGGACTTGCACAAGTTGGTTTATTCTTGGCCAATTTCCGATACTGAAGGCTCCCTTTTTAACTATACAAACAATTATACACAAGTACAAACAAGAATGTCCAGCCATCATACCACTCAGGAAGGAGACGGTTTCTGAGTCTCAGAGATGAACATGCTTTGGTCCGACATGTACATATCAACCCAAGAACAAAATGAAAAGCAAAAGACCTTGTGAAGATGCTGGCAGAATCTGGTAACATTGTATCATTATCCACAGTGAAACGAGTACTGTACCAACATGGGCTTAAAAGCCACTCTGCCAGGAAGAAGCCATTACTCCAAAATAAACATATAAAAGCCAGATTAATGTTTGCAAATGCACACAGCAACAAAGACCTACATTTTTGGAGACATGTCCTGTGGTCTGACAATAACAAAATTTAACTCTTTGGCCATAATGACCATTGTTACGTTTGGAGGAAAAAGGGAAAAGCTTGGAAGCCTAAGAAGACCATCCCAATTGTGAAACACAGGGTGGCAGCATCATGCTCTTAGGCAGGAGGGACTGGTGCACTTCACAAAATAGATGGCATCATGAGGAAAGAAGATTATGGGCAACATGTATGATTTTTGGTGCCCAGACACCAATTTTATTGCGCGCATAAGTAGCGTAGAAAGCACCTGAATCTATGAACCCATTCTACTGTCAGTCATAGATTTAGTGCTTTCTATCTACAAAGCGACAATTCAGGCTCAGGTAGACCACTTTTAAAATGTTCTACCTGTTCCAGCAGTAATGCGCCTGGATTTGCCGTACTAAAGACATAAATGTGTAGAATTCTTTGGTTGGAGTGCGACACGCCCCCAGAAAGCCCCCGCATCTTTGACGCATTACAAAGTGCCACGGGCACTTTATAATGCGCCTAATTATGGAGTGTGCATGCTCATACATTGAGAGCAAAGGGCTCCATAAATTTATATCACTCTAAGTGGCAATACTGAAGCAAAATCTCAAGACATTAGCAAGGAAGTTAAAGCTTGGATGGAAATGGGTCTTCCAAATGAACAGTGACTCGAAACATACTGCCAAACTGGTTACAAAGTAGCTGAATGATAACCAAGCCATTGTTTTGGAGTGGCCATCACAAAACCCTGATCTCAATCCTATTGAAAATTTATTGGCACAGTTAAAAAGGCAGGTGTGAGCAAGGTGATCTACAAACATGGCTCAGTTACACTAGTTCTGTCAGGAGGAATGAGCCAAAATTCCTACCAACTATTGTGAGAAGCTTGTGGAAAGATATCCAAAACGTTTGACCCAAGTCACACAGTATGAGGGCAATGCTACCAAATAGTAATGAAATGCATGTAAACTTTTGACTTTGCAGAAAGTAATACAAAATGCCTTAAAAATGTTTTCTCTCATTATTCTGACTTTTGGCAAATATAATAATCTTAAAAAAATTGACCTAAAACGGGTAAGGTTTATTCTGATTTAATGTCAGATAGTGACAAAAACAGGCCTATGTGTCTTTTTACATAGTGTATTTAAACTTTTGGTTTCAACTGTAAGTCTCCACACACGTACTGTGAGAGGCATGTCTAGGCCATTTTATTCAGAGCTTGTTCTCTCGATAAAACGGCTGCTGCCTCAAACCTGCTTCAGACCGGGGCACCAGCGGACCTACTCATTAAACAAAAACTACTGTTGTGATCCACAGCAGTAAACTGACTTCATTGCATCGCTGCCTCTCCTCGGCCACACAGCATTCAGTCTCCTTGGGCTGGGTGGCCTAGGAGCTGCCGGAGGGGCATCCTTGTGCTTGCAGAATGACGTCATTACGCCGCTAGCACTGGGATGTTCCTCCGGCAGTTCATAGGTTAGTTTTTTCATTCCCACCTTCCAAGAGTGATTTATTTTTTATTTTTCAATTAACATAGCCATGTAAATGCTTGTTTTTTTCAGCAGGACAAGTTCTATTTTCCAATGGTACCATTTACTATACTTTATAATGTATTGGGAAATTAAAATAAAATTCTTTGCAAGGTGGAATAGAAAAGAAAGGTAATTCTGCCATTGTTTTATACAGTAGTTTTTTTTTTTTTTTTTTTTTTTATGAGGGGGAATCACTGTGCTGCGTCAATGACTTGTTATCTTTATTCTGCTAGTCATTACAAATAAAACAACACAAATTACAGTTTTACTTTTCTAAATTTGCTTGGCATCTCCTTTTTCTCTTACCTATTACATGTTTATTTTTATGCTGACAGACGTTTGAAGTCTTGTTTTTGCTGATACCTTTATGGGTTACATTTGACTTTTTAATCACTTCTTATTACAATTTTTCAGAGCGGTGAGGCAATGGAAAAAAATCAGTTCTGGCATTGTTTTTAATGCTATTCACTATGCAAGTTAAATGAGGTTTTACTTTAATACGTTGTCATGGTGTGAAAGTGGCAATAACAATTCTGTTTGTATTTTTCATTGCTCACATGATAAATAGGGGGGTCTTTTGAACTTTTGATATTTTTCTGCTTATAAGATTTTTATCTTACCTTAATTTTTTGGGGCCTCTTGGAGTACTAACCAGTAGGAGGCATGACCACCTGTACACTACATGACAATAGTAATGTATTGCATTATAGAATGCTAATACTGTTCTCCTATTACACCCTGTCTCTGGCATGGATACATTTCTATAACATGATGTTTTTTTGGTGCAAAGTCATACCATTTAAAGGCGTTATACCACAACGTAAAATCCCTTGCATGGGTTGCTCTCAGCTAGCTGCCACCCGACTGTGCATGAGAATGAGGAGGGTGGCGCTTGTGGCCATCCTGTCCATTCACATCTGAGGGTTCTTCCGAATATGTGTGCGTACATATACAATGCCATGGCATAAAATATTCAAGGGTAAAATTGCCACTGTAGCAGCCTAGAGTCTGTGTCATTTATTTAGCTGTTTGCACAACCTTAGGACACACAAACAGTTGAGGGCTAAAAGTTGGGTGTAGAACTTCTTATGATGTTAAAGAGGCCTACCTGTAGTTGCATATAGACTGGACAAATGACTTTTATGCACCTCTACAGGGGTGCATGTTCACTGCAGGGGACTTCCAGGTTGCTACAGGGCCGTCTTAACGGCACTATGGGCCCCTGGGCAGAGAGGTGTACTGGGGCACCCCTCTCCCCTCCCACCCAAAAAAAAAAAATACTCAAAGAAACAAATATAAACATTAGCACTCAGTTCACTATTACAGACAGAGACCACAGCACTAATCAAATTTATAGTAGCAAAATAACCCCTGACACGAGGGGACTCACCGGAGACGTCCTGTCTTTTCAGTCGTTCCCTGAATCGTTCTTTTTCCCTTTTTCTTTCCACCATAACCACTTCCCCGGCCCGCCACTCGTCCCTGCAGAATGTAAGGGCAAAAACATCTTAGTAATTAGGGCAGGCAGGGCCAGTAATTAGGGCAGGCAGGGCCGGTATATAGCCAGGCAGGACCGATATATAGCCAGGCGGGGGCCGATATTGGGGCAGGCAGGGCAGTGTAAGCCAGGCAGGGGCAGTATATGGGCAGGCAGGGCATGAATGGAATTATATAGCCAGGCAGGGCAGTGTATATAGCCAGGCAGGGGCAGTGTATATAGCCAGGCAGGGGCAGTGTATATAGCCAGGCAGGGCAGTATATGGGCAGGCAGGGGCAGTATATGGGCAGGCAGGGCAGTGTATATAGCCAGGCAGGGCAGTGTATATAGCCAGGCAGGGCAGTATATGGGCAGGCAGGGGCAGTATATGGGCAGGCAGGGCAGGTAAGAAGGCAGGCAGGGCAGTGAATATGGGCAGGCAGGGCAGGGTATATGGGCAGGCAGGGCAGGGTATATGGGCAGGCAGGGCAGTGTATATGGCCAGGCAGGGCAGGGTATATGGGCAGGCAGGGGCAGTATATGGGCAGGCAGGGGCAGTATATGGGCAGGCAGGGCAGTGTATATAGCCAGGCAGGGCAGTGTATATAGCCAGGCAGGGGCAGTATATGGGCAGGCAGGGGCAGTATATGGGCAGGCAGGGCAGTGTATATAGCCAGGCAGGGCAGTGTATATAGCCAGGCAGGGCAGGTATATGGGCAGGCAGGGGCAGTATATGGGCAGGCAGGGCAGTGTATATAGCCAGGCAGGGCGGTGTATAAAGCCAGGCAGGGGCATGTAAAATGGGCAGGCAGGGGCAGTATATAGCCTGGCAGGGGCAGTATATGGGCAGGCAGGGGCAGTAAAAGGGGCGGGCAGGGCAGGTATATAGACAGGCAGGCAGTGTATATAGCTAGGCAGGGGCAGTGTATATAGCCAGGCAGGGCAGTGTATATAGCCAGCAGGGCATTTTATGGGCGGGCGGGGGCATAATATGGCAGGCAGGCAGTGTATACCAGGCAGGGCAGGTATATAGCCAGGCGGGGGGCAGTATATGGGCAGGCAGGGGAGGTATATAGCCAGGCAGGCAGTGAAATAGGGGCAGGCAGGGCAGGGTATATGGGCAGGCAGGGCAGGTAATAAGGCAGGCAGGGAACTGTATATGGCCAGGCAGGGCATGTATATGGGCAGGCAGGGCAGATGGGCAGGCAGGGCAGGGTATATGGGCAGGCAGGGCAGTGTATATGGCCAGGCAGGGCAGTGTATATGGGCAGGCAGGGCAGGGTATATGGGCAGGCAGGGTATATGGGTGGCAGGGTATATGGGTGGCAGGCAGGCAGGGTATATGGGCAGGCAGGGTATATGGGTGGCAGGGTGCACGGTATATGGGGCGGCAGGGTATATGGGGGGCAGGCAGGCAGGGTATATGGGCAGGCAGGTAAAGGGTGGCAGGCAGGGCAGGGTATATGGGCAGGCAGGGTATATGGGTGGCAGGCAGGGTATATGGGCAGGCAGGGTATATGGGCAGGCAGGGTTTATGGGTGGCAGGCAGGGTATATGGGTGGCAGGCAGGCAGGGTATATGGGCAGGCAGGGTATATAGCCAGGCAGGGCAGTGTATATAGCCAGGCAGGGCAGGGTATATGGGGCAGGCAGGGTATATGGGCAGGCGCAGGGATTTTAATGGGGTGGCAGGGGGTATAGGGGCAGGCAGGTATATGGGCGGGCAGGCAGGGGGGTAATATGGGGCAGGCAGGGTATATGGGTGGCAGGCAGGCAGGGTATATGGGCAGGCAGGGTATATGGGTGGCAGGCAGGCAGGGTATATGGGCAGGCAGGGTATATAGCCAGGCAGGGCAGGGTATATAGCCAGGCAGGGCAGGGTATAAGGGCAGGCAGGGTATATGGGCAGGCAGGCAGGGTAAAAGGGCAGGCAGGGTATATGGGCAGGGCAGGGTATATGGGCAGGCAGGGCAGGGTAAAAGGCCAGGCAGGGTATATGGGTGGCAGGGTTTATGGGTGGCAGGCAGGGAAATTGGGTGGCAGGCAGGATTATATGGGCAGGCAGGGTATATAGCCAGGCAGGGCGGGGTATATAGCCAGGCAGGCAGGGTATAGGGCCAGGCAGGGTAAAATGGCAGGCAGGGCAGGTAATATGGCCAGGCAGGGCAGTAGTTTTAAAAAATAAAATAAAAATCTTACTTACCTGATTTCCCTCCTCATCTCGTCCGGAGCCGGTGACCGTTCACAGCAGACTGCAGGCCCCGGCGCCGCCCCGTGGCCTCCTGGGAGCTGAACAGACGGGATCAATAGATCCCAGATGTTCAGCCTCGGCTGCTGCCCGGGGGCGCGCGTGCAGGCGGCGGCCGTGATGGCTGCATGGCTGGGGTCTGTGACCCGGCCATGCAGCCGGGGGATGAAGGGGGACCTGCGCCACAGGCCGGCGCCGGTACTCGGGGCCCGCCAGGGGGAAACCCCAGCCTCCTGCGGCGACGCTCCGAGCCGGCGCTGCGGCCCGAATCCCGGCTGTCGCTCCACTGGGCAGGGTAGGCGGCTGCCCGGGAGGGCCCCCTGAGATTGTGGGGCCCCCGGGCAATGGCCTACCTGGCCCAATGGAAGAGACGGCCCTGGGTTGCTACCCTTGATGGAGTCTCCAGTAGCAAAAGCTGACAATTTTGATCAGACTGGCAATAGGACAGGCTAGACAGAGTTGTCACAGTAAACAGGTCAGAGGTCAGGGCAGGCAGCAGTCAATACTTGTTGTATGGCGCAGCAGAGGGAGCAGTCCATGGATGGTAAGTTGCTGCGTGACAATGATGTTGCATGTGTTCCATGTTTTTGTGTGGGTTTCTTCCGGCTAACCTTTTTCCTTCCACACTCTTAAAACATACAAGCAGGCATATGACTTAGGAAATTGGAGGAGAAACTAACGCATAAGATGCTGGTGTTATAAAGCTAAAGGACAATAAAGAGTTAAATAAAAACCTAATGTATTCAGCTGCAGTTTGGCTGCCATGTAATGAAATAGCACAAGTGATAATTGTCCAACATAAATTCTATATATGATACAGGAAAGATGCTCATCTAACTTGCATAATGTTTCCCTTTATATCTTCTAAAGCAGTTTTTATTGCATTAAAACAAACTGCTGCGTTTAAGTGCCGAACACAAAACTGTGAGCCTCGGAAACGATGACATGATCAGAAATGTACAGTAAAATGTGTACTAAAACATAAAACTGATCTATGTAGATATTCACAAATATCACTGACCATACAAAGCAGCTGGTTGTCAGCTCTTTAGCATTAGCACTATGGATCCCCCACCAGAAATACAAAAAAATGTAAACACTTTAAAGCCATTTGAAATCACACAAAAAATAAATTCAGCAGAGAATATAATATAATTATTCCCTTTGTTGGTGGTCAACATGACTTTATGGAAGCTTGAAAGGGGTATTCCTGTCCTGTTGATTCATTTTAAAGATGTAGGCAAAGGTAAACACAGATTATTGCCAAATACATTGCTGTTCAGATTTTGCTTCATTTCAGAGGTAGAGCAGTTCTTCCAGGTCTTCACACAAGGTTCTCTAGTTAACGACCACCATTCTGGTGACATCACTCCCTGCTGTGTCTTAACATCAGCACATAAGTTTGTTTATCTTTCTTACTGATAAATAACCCTGTTTTCGCTCTGTAGCCTTATGCCCTGCTTTAAAAACCCTTTCATCACAAATGTCCCTTTAACAGGCTCAGCTGGGAATGCATGAGCTGAAATGTCAGTCATTGCTGGAGAACCACTGAAGTAGGCTGTGAAGAGCAGCCTCTGTGAAATGCCAATTGGAAAACTCCTTAAAGGGCGGTTTCAGAAAAAAAACAAAAACCTCTTTTTAAATAGACGCTGGCAGCCTAAGGCCGGGTCCACACAGCATTTAGCAGCACGTACTTGTGCGTGGCGCTATACTCCTGTTGTTGGAAGAAAGCATTGGCCAGCGCATACTTCCAACATTGCTCTGGACTGGTTCCCATTCAGCATCACTTTCCTCAGCACACTGGGGAATATGTTGTGAAATCATAGCACTTAATTAGTGTTATGATTTTATCGTATTTGCAGGGCGTAATTTGCAAGCACGCCGACATACACTTAGGGTACATTCACACAACGGATTTGGACGCTAATTCTGGCACGACTTCAGCGCAAAATCCGCCAGAGAATCAGAGTCCAATCTGACTGCAATCCTTTTCTCATTGTAAAATCTGTGGGGGTGTGCACAAGACGCTGATGTTTTTTTGCAGCGTGGATTTACTTTCAGCCCTGAAAAAGAATTGGCATGTCAATTCTTGATCCAGACTCTGCCCAGAATCCTCACATTATAGCATATAGGAGGCTGAAAATCTGCTTCAAATCCACACATACTGGCGCAGATATTAGACAAGGCTTCCATACTGGTTTAGCGTTGAAATTTCAGGGCTTCAAATAAGCCGTGTAAAGTTACAATAAGACTATGGGCGACATGTATGAACATTGGAGCTGACAGGCCAGTTCTAAATAGCTGTAAGGCAGTGTAGAATGCGCCTGTTTTCTTTCTGCCAATAAACCACAAGACTGGCTCCAAAGGCAAACCCCCTTCAAAACCCCGGTCTGGCGTTTCTAGTGGCAGGTCATACATACAGGGACAGTGTAGAGCCAATACGACAAGTCTGGCTCAGGCACCACCTTTTACCCTGTCTTTGGCTGTTCTTCTGCAGGAAAACAACAACAGGGCAGTGTAAGGCCAATACCACAAGTCTGGCTCAGGCCACCTTTACCCAGGTCTGGCTGTTCTTCCCAAAGGTCATCATACAGGAGCAGTTGTAAGAAATACAACAAGTCTGGCTCAGCACCACCTTTACCCTGGGCCGGCTGTTCTACTGCAGTCATACATACAAGGGGAAATGTAGAGCCAATACACAAGTCTGGCTCAGGCCACCTTTACCCTGGTCTGGCTTTTTCTATCTGCAAAATCATACATACAGAGCAGTGTAGAGCCAATACCACAAGTCTGGCTTCAGGCAACCACTTTACCCTGGTCCGGCTGTTTTCTGCAGATCAATACATACAGGGCAGTGTAAGAGCCAAAAACACAAAATAAGGCTCAGGCAACCACCTTACCCTGGTCTGGCTGTTCTTCGCAGGTCATACATAAGTGCAGTGTAGAGCCAATACCAACAATTCTGGCTAGGCAAACCTTTACCCTGGTCTGGCTGTTCTTCTGAGTTCATAATACAGGGGCAGTGTTAGAGCCAATACACAAGTCTGGCTCAGGCAACACCTTTTCCCTGGTCTTGGCTGTTCTTCTGAGGTCATCATAAGGGCAGTGGGAGAGCCAATACCACAATCATGGCTAGGCCCCCACCTTACCCTGGTCTGGCTGTTCTTCTGACAGTCATATACAGGGCAGTGTAGAGCCAATAACAGGGCCCCCCGGCT
The DNA here is from genome assembly GCA_025379985.1 of Phyllomedusa bahiana. Lineage (NCBI taxonomy): Eukaryota > Metazoa > Chordata > Amphibia > Anura > Hylidae > Phyllomedusa > Phyllomedusa bahiana. The sequence goes on from JAODAL010038137.1 coordinate 27,553, forward strand.
CAGGCACCACCTTTTTCCCTGGTCTGGCTGTTCTTCAAGGTCCACATAAGGCCCTATAGAGCCCAATAGACAAGTCGGCTCAGGCACCACCTTTTCCCCCGGTCTGGCTGTTCTTCGCAGGTCATCATACAGGGCAGTTAGAGGCCAATACCACATCTGGTCAGACCACCTTTCCCTGGTCTGGCTGTTCTTCTGCAGTCACACATACAGGGCAGTGTAGAGCCAATTACCACAAGTCTGGCTCAGGCACCACCTTTTACCCTGGGTCCTGGCTTTTTCTTTCCGCAGGTCATAATACAGGCAGTGTAGAGGCCCAATACCACAAGTCTGGATCAGTAACCACCTTTCCCTGTTTTGGCTGTTCTTCTGCAACAACCCTAAGGGGCAGTGTAGAGGCCAATACCACAAGTCCCGGCCTCAGGCCCACCTTTACCCCTGGTTTGGCTGGTTCTTCCCGCAGGTCAAATACAGGGCAGTAGGGCAATAACACAACTGGGGTCAGGCACCAAAATTTCCCTGGTCTCTTTCTTCTGCAGGGCACAAAGGGGCATTTTAGACCAATACCCCAAGTCTGGCTCAGGCACCACCTTTACTCCTGGACTGGCTGTTCTTCTGCAGGTCATACATACAGGGCGTGTAGAGCCAATACCACAAGTCTGGCTCAGGCACGCACCTTTAACCCTGGTCTGGTGTTCTTCTGCAGTCCATACATACAGGTCAGTGTAGATGCCGAGAATACCACAAGTCTGGGCAACAGGCACCACCTTTACACTGGACATGCTGATCTTCTCAGGTCATACAACAGGGCATTGTCGATGCCAATACTCACAAGTCTGGCTCAGGCCCACCTTTACCCTGTCTGCTGTTCTTCTGCAGGTCATACAATACAGGGCAGGTAGAGCCAATACCACAAGTCTGGCTCAGGCACAACCTTTACCAGGCTATTCTCTGCAGGTCATACATTACATGGCAGTGTAAGAGCCAATACCTCAAGTCCTGGCTCAGCACCACCTTTACTACTGGACTGGCTGTTCTTCTCAGTCATACATACAGGGCAGTGTAAGCCAATACCACAAGTCTGGTTCAGGCACCACCTTTACCCTGGTCTGGCTGTTCTTCTGCAGGTCATACATACAGGCATGTAGAGCAATACCACAAGTCTGGCTCGGCACACCTTTACCCTGGTCTTTCTGTTCTTCTCAGGTCATGAATACGAGGGGAATGGTAGAGCCAATACCACAAGTCTGCCTGCAGGCACAACCTTACCCTGGCTGTTCTCTGCATCTCATACATACGGCGCAGTGTTAGAGCCAATACCACAAGTCTGGCTCAGACACAACCTTTACCCTGGTCTGGCTGTTCCTGCATCATACATACAGGGCAGTTGTAGAGCCCAGTACGCCACCCATCTGATAACAGGTAAACCACCTTACCCTGGTCAGTATGTTCTGCAGGTCTTAAACATACAGATGCAGTGCAGATTCAATACCACAAGTCTGGCTCATGCAACCACCTTTACCCTGTGTCTGCTGTCTTCGCAGGTCATACATAAGGGCCGTGAAGAGCCAATACCACAAGTCGGGCTCATGCACCACCTTTACTCTGAACTGGCTGTTCTTCTGCAGGTCAAACATGCAGGGCGATTGTAGAGCCAAACCACAAGTCTGGCTCAGGCACAACCTTTACCCTGGTCTGGTTGTCTTCTGCAGATCATACATACAGGCGCATTGTAAGAGCCAATACCACAAACCGGCTCAGGCACCACCTTTACCCTGGTCTGGCTGTTCCTTCTCGGAGGGGGGGGGGGTGGGGGGAGACATAACAATGCAGTGTAAAAGCCAATAACCCAAAAAAAACTAACAAGTCTGCATCAGCCGTCACCACCCTTTTATCATCCCTGTTCATGCTGTTTCTCTCTCTTTCAGGTCCGAATCTTAAAATACAGGGCAAGTGTTGTAGCCATACCTAACAAGAGCTCTGGCTCAGGCAAATCCTACCTTTACTCTGGTCTAAGCGACTCTTAGTTTCTTATAGAAACTGCCAGGTCCAGAACGCATACAGGGCATGTGACAGTTCCTAATAACCCAAGCAAATACGTCCTTAGGCACAAGGCACACACGCTTTAACACTCTGGAATCCCCTGGCTTACAGTTTTCTTTCAGACAGGATCATGATTTATACCATAAGGTGGCAGTGTTTAGGAGCCCAATAACCAAACTAAGTCTGGCTCAAGGCACACCGAAGCCTTTAGCCCTGGGGCTGGGTTGTTCTTCTGTCCAATCAATACATTACCAAGGCAGTCAGTGTACACCCAATAAGCCCCAAGTCTGGCTCATAGGCAACACACCTAACATATTAGCCAATTCTGGTCTTAGACGCGCCTTTTCCTCTGCATGGTCATCAATGTACAGGCGCATTGATGTAGCCTATAACCACAAAAACAGTGCTACCAAGTTACTTCACACACGCTTTACCCTCGGATCAGCACTTGTGTTCTCTGGCAGGCATCATAACAATCACCGGTCATTGCAACGGTCGCTAATCACCACAGTCTGTGATCAGGCCACAAACCTTCACCGCTTGTCATTCCTTCAGGGTCAGGTGCATATACGATAATAGGGCAGTGTAGTAAGCCAAAACTCACTACACAAGGTCCGGCTCAGTGCACAAACCCTTTACCCATTTGTGTCGTTGGCAACCTTCAATTCTGCACGTTACATACATCACATGCGGGCAGTGGAAGAGCAAAACCACAAGTACTGTGCTCAGCACCACTATTTACTCGCTTGTCACATACAGAGGATCAGAGTAACTGCCAAAATACACAAGTCTGGCTCATGCAGACCTACACTTTACCCCACTGGTCTGTTTTCTTTGTCTGCATGTCAATGACATACAAGGAGGCAAGTGATTAGCGGGGGGGGGGGGGAGCCAGGGATGGGGTTGACCGGTGGGGCTTATCAAATAAAAAATATCTATAAGACTAAATATCTGCTAATGTAGTCTTCGAGTGTTCCCGTCACCTAATTACTATCTGGTTACTTGGCTGTTTCTATCAGCAATTGCATTGATCAGACATAAGACAAGGGGCAGATGTTAAGAAGAGAGGTAGTAAACCATATGTCACACAATTTACTTAAGTCTGGCTCAGGCACCACCTATTACCCTGATCTGGCTGTTCTTCCCCTCTCCTCCCGCTGCAGGTCAAACATACAGGGCACAGTGTAGACCAATACCACAAAGCTGCGCTCATGCCACCACCTATTAAACCCCTGTGTCTTTACTGATTCTACAGCAGGTCATACTACAGGGCAGTTTAGAGTCAATAACCACCAAGTCTGGCACAGTGGCACCACCTTACCCGTGGAACTGGCTTTTTCTTCTGCAGTCATACATACAGGGCAGTGATCTAGCCAAAACCATCCAATTCAGGCTCAGGCCACCGACCTTTTACCCTGGGTCTGGCTGTTTCGTTGTCTGCAAGTCATACATACAGTAATGCAGTGAGGGCTCAATACCACAAGTCTGGCATCAGGAACCACCTTTACCCTGGTCTGGCTGTTCCTTGTATCTGCAGGTCAATACATCAGGCAAGTGTAGAGCCAATACGACACAATCCTTGCTCAGGCACAACCTTTACCTTGCCTGGTCTTGTTCTTCTGACAGTCATACATACAGGGCATAGTAGAATCATACCACAGAGACTGGCTCTAGTCACCACCCTTTAACTCTGGTCTGGCTGTTCTTGGCTGCCAGGTCATTACAACAGGGCAAGTAGCAGCCAATACACAAGTTCTGGCTCAGCTCCATCCATTACCTCGGGCTGTGCTTATCTTCTGTGTCCAGCTTACCCTCCATAACAGGACAGTGTAGAGCGTCCCCAAAAAGCACACAGATCATCCACTTAAGACAACTACATCACTAGCACTACCGTACTGCCCACCATTACCCAGGTCTTATCTGTTCTTCTGCAGTCAAACATACAAGACCGTGGTAAAGCCCATACCACAATCTGGGCTCAGGCTACCCACCTTACCCTTGTCCTGGCTGTTCTTGCTGCAGGTCAACATACAGACCGTGTAGAGGCCCTAATACCAACATATTCAGGCACAGGCACCTACCTTACCCTGGTTTAGGCTGTTCTTTCTGCAGTGTCGATACAAAATAGGACATGTCGAGCCAAATTACCACAATTCTAGCTGCTCAGGCACCACTTTTACCCTTGGACTGGGGGGGTTATTTTCCCCTTCTTGCCATCATAGAACAAACAGGCGCAAGGTAAGCAGCCCCAATACTCATCAAGTCTGTGCTTCAGCCAACCACCATTTAACCTGGGTTCTGGTTGTTTCTTCTGCAGGTCATTCACAAATACAGGCACAGATGTAAGCCAAAAAAAAACTTGGGGCTTAGGAAAGACCATACTTTAACCTGTTCTGACTGTTCTTTAATTCTAATTGCGCCAAGTTTCGTAATCACCCAATCATTAAGAATGTGTCATAATCCTAACAAATGTGGTGCACCAGTTAAGTGTCTTTGAGTGCATTTCACTAAAGCACTTATTATACAGCTACCAAGTTTGGAGTGACAACCTGTTCATTGTACGTACATTCCTTTTTGGACGTCAAAGTAGCATGATATAAAACTGTTGTGCATGATGTCCCCGTTCATCTACAAACTAATAATTGAACGCCAAAAATCAAAAAAATTACACTTTTAGCCCGTAAAGTTCCTAAAATATTGACAAGACCAAAATCCCCTAGTGATTCTGACAATTTCTTGCTTTTGAAACAATGAATCTCGTATGTTAGAAGGTGTGTTTTTATTTCTTGGTGAATCTGTGTAAGTTTTTTGAAAAATTAAAATGCAATTTTTAAATTATTAATAGTATCTGAATTTCTAAAAGAAATGGTAATCGAGTAACATCTTTTCCATACGTCCTACCAAACCTACAAATTATGATATGTCAAATATTTGTAAACCATCCCTTTTAATCATATTTTAAGGAACATTACAAAAGCCTTTTCAATTAAGTACATCATATTTTCCCATTATTCAAGAAAAAAAATGCCTGTTATTTATATAGGGAGTACTTCACATTTCATGGTCGTGGACATTGAGATTGAACTTTTTGTGTAAGTCACCACAATATTAAAAACTGCACCATACCCCAGAGTATATAAATATAACATCAAGATTTGTTTAAATTATTTAAGAAACTACCGTGCATCCCTACATCTCCTCAAGAAAATTTAAATGCAAATGTTTTACGGTATTAATTTAAATTTCCAAATTTTTCATGAATTAAATTGGAATTTTTATTTTAGATTTTATTTAAAATTCTTGATCTCTTTTTTACTTTGCACATTGAAATGTTAACTGAGATAACAACATCTATACATTGGGATTCCCCTAGATCTTTGCATTTTTTATAAATGATTCTATTATGTGCCCCTCTACTTTGCTGTTTGATCTTTAAACCACAGGCCTCAAAATGAAGGAATGCCTACTAGATTTTGTGGTCTCTCTTTAATGGGAATCTTTAAGAAACATTTATGATGTTTCCTGACAGCCCTCCTCCACAAAAAACTATACACAATTGCAAAATCCAATAATCCATGAGATGCTAGTGAGAATACATTCGGAACCCAACAAGTGTTTCACAGATTGGTTTATTAAATCTAACCATGAACATTACACTTAGTATCTCAATAATGTGTCAGTTTTGGCAGACTTAGAAATTTTTGTCATTCAGCCTATAAAGAAAAAAGCACTCCCAAAATTAATAACACCCTTATGGCAAAACCCTCTAAATAAGGGAGCACACAAGTCTTAATACAGGTTTTATAGAGAAAGAGTCAACTATTCAGGGCTGCTCCAGGAAAGGCATTGGTATTTGGTCGCGCAGTCATATTATTTTCTGAATGGCTGTTTGGGCGTCACAAAGTATCACATCGAACTATGCAAAAAGCTCTACAACAATTCGATACCAGTACAGGGTGAACATCCTTCAAGCGAACGTCTGACCCACATTTTATAACTAAACAACCCAATAAGTACATACATTTTTCTGGTAAGATAAATAATCAGAATATTATCTTGCGCCGATATTCAAAATTTATACGAATCACATAAATTAACAGGGCGGTGTAATTAAAAGATTAACAGGAAGTAAAATAAAAATATTGGACAACATGTATGAAACACGTCAGTTCTAAATCGAAATAGAGTAGTGTACACCAAATCAACCATACATGTACATATGAAAGCCTAGAATTTTTGTTACCCGTTAAACAATTTTGGGATGCTATAAGATTGTTATGCACCTAACTTTTGTATGGCGATTTCGCAATTAAAGTTAGTCGCATTCATTTGGCCTTTGCATTCAAATAAAATAGAGCAGTCCGATGAGTTTGGAACATGTCCAGAAACTGTCAGATATTCATATACTTAAATATGTTCACCAGGTTTGGAGCATACAAGCTCGTTTCATTACCAGAATTTAATATTTAGAACAATCTATAGTAGCCAACATACACCAAACAAAAAAAATGCCAAAGGCGCATTCATTCATTGTGGCCCCAATTGATTTTTCATGTTTTTTAAGTTAAAGCATTTTTAATACTAAATTTTCAAATATAATATGAGAACAAGAAATTTAAAAAATTTCACTTAAGTCGCTCATAATACCCAATGCTTCAATTTCCTGCCTGAATTCAAGAAATACCCATCACTAACCACCTGCGAGTTACATTGGTATCTATTTTTTCTGCTTGACCACACCATACGGACATAGCCCAAAAGTCTCACCAGTCTGGGCACCAATGCACCATGGCGCAAACACTCGCAGACAACAAAATTTTTCAGTCCACTCCTCTAACACGCTGGGTCAAATAATAACAAAACTGACAGAATAGATAGTGACCATCTCAATCTATCTCCTAAACAGTGACCCTCCATCCTGAATTTCCAAACACCGTTAACAGGATACTATAATGGTTTTTTGTAGTTTTATCCCTCCATCTTTTTGAAGAAATTAGGCAAGTATGAAAATTTGAGAATATTAGAATCTTTTTGTTTTTTGTTTATGCCTTTTTTTTACGAAATTGTGTATCCATTAACAGGGCAACTTTTTATGTGCAGAGTTCCTGAAACTGAATAGATCTAAATGTAGTCCGCTAAACTATGTTGTAACAATTTGCTGCCAATATGTTCACAAATCAATAACCATTGTTTATAAAAAAAAAAAAAATCTAGAATACCCTCGTACATTATTCATACTAAGGGGTTTTATGTTTCAATTGCGGTATATTGATTTGTGTTTCAGATTTGAAACGGCGGAATTTTAAAAGTTAAAAAGACCCAAAAATGAATCTTAAAATAAAGTCTAAGGAGAAGTGTTGGAAAGTGTATTAAAATGATTTACATATAGAGGTGGGTTATGGAGACCTAGAGCATTATTAGGTTCATAAGCAACTGATAACGACTTATACACTGTTCAAGGGGCTTATGTGTAGCGGTACATAAGACTAGTCAGTGGAGACTGACCACCAGCCGACTCCTTTCGCGCTGTTTATACACCCTCTTTGATACAGCTGCAACCTTGAACCAAGGCTGCTACATCCAATTAATGATAAACATAGTTAAAAACGTCAATTTTCCTCCTGCCAATAGAGCGGTCCCGCTGTCGATTGATCCACCCTATTCTCTTGACTATTTAACAAGGCAGCAGAAAGCCATGCCTTATAGGTACCTACATCACCGCCTATGTTCATTATCAGTAATATTAGACTACTTCCTGCCCACCGATCATATTATTGGATACAAAATCACCCCCTTAATTTAGGCCATTTTACAAATACATTTTTATTTTATAAATTTAAAAAAAAAAACTACACTCCTAATTATTGGAGCCTACATGATTGCTGAAAGAGCTGATCTTTGGTCTAAAATTCAACTTTGTTCACCAAGCAACTCTGAACAAGGGAACTCCGCACAGCGCCCCTTCTCAAATAGATGTACATTCGCAAGCACCAGCAGCACATCCTAGATATAGTGGGAACTGAAATGGGCGCTCTGGATTGGTTGCTGAGGGCAACAAAAGTGGAATTTCTTAGTACACACTAGACCGTTTTCATAAACATGATGAGGCCAGCCCTTATCCCCTAAGATATCAAGTACAAAATACAATTCTTCCAATTATAAAGCACTGGATCTATTAAAAAAATTCAACACATTACCCATTACACTGAACCTCAACATGTAAAGAAATAAAAATCCAACGACCATAAATTTAGGGTTTTGGTGGGATCACATTCCACCTGACGAAAATCAAATAGTGACAACCCCGAAGCGTACAAACGCGAATCCTAATTACACTATGCCAAGTGATAATTACAGACCACAGTAAAAATATGACCACCCAATTCACAAAATCTGTATATAGATAAAAACACTCCTGAAATTGTGGTGCCAAGCACAAATTGCGGCGAGATGTGTCCCCTCCACCAGACCCACACTCCTCCATAAAGAGTCGCCTATCCCCAACCCACAACCAATAAATAGTAGAAGAATGCCCCAACCACCACAAGAGACCAATATTAGATCCCCGATACAAGAACTACGATTTAATATGTGTACTTATCACCTTTAAAAAACTTTGCCTAACCAACTTAAGGAATTAGTAAGCTAGTAATGACAGAATTCCGTCCCAGATATCTACGAAGTTAAGGTAACATACCCTACACGCAAGGTCACAAGCCCACCGAAGTCAACTCACCGAGCTAACCTACTCTCACAATCTAAATTAGCACTACCCCCCTACAGCAGCTCTAATCTCTGGCAAGGAGAGGGCAGCGAAATAACAACATGGCATAACACGCGACCCGTTTGGCAATCTGGAGTAACACAGACTACCCCCCCACAGGAACAAATGCCCCACACCGTCTAGGCCGTCAGCTACTTAGCATACAGACCTACAAGATGTATGCGGCGACTGAAAGATGTCCTGATGAGACAAAAGCAACCGCGTAAAACAGTGTAGATTAATCAGGTTTATATATTACTGCTGTTTTGAATGTCTAAAACTAAATGATATAAATTGCGTCCTATGGACAATTGCAGTTTTTCACATACGCATACAATTAACGAGCACCGAAGTTAAATAAAAATGTATACCATTTTGTGGAGTAAACAGACACACTTTCTTTAATGGAGATGACTGATGGTGGCAATTGCATCTCTGTATAAAAGTCACAAGGAGCAAACATTTGTCACATCACTAGCGAAGCATCCATAGCTCAAGCAGGCCAATCGATAATTAAGGTGTCCAATTCCCATTTTATGGCAAATTAATACCTGCTCTGTCCATAAGCGTCGTCTACGGAAGTGCTCTACAGTCTGACTGGCAACAAAGTGTTGTCTGGTTCCAAAAACTTATTTGCTGACACTGATTGGTGCTATTGAAATGAAACGGTCATGATCAATATCTGATTGTTATGACAGCCAGGGTTTTATAATTATCCTCCTATGGAAAAACATACGATTGCTAAGATCACAAAATTCTGTAGTATTTAATCTATGTCCCCCAAATCAGTTTCAACAGGGGAAGCTACCATCGTCCCAGAGTAACGGTTCAGAACCAAGGTTTCAAGAGTGAGATGTGAAATGCATTAGGAATGTGCAAAAAGTGATAAAAACAACAATGTAATGTCTGTTCTGTTTAAACCATCCTTCCACAGCCCAGATCCAAAGGTCTACCTGGAACTCCTGACTCTTATCTTGGCTATTGACGAGGTGAACAAGGACCTGAACCTCCTCCCTAATATCACTCTGGGTTATCACTTGTACGATTCTTGTGGAGACAAGATACTTAAATTCATAAAATGCTGAAAAATTTTATAAAGAGAGAAAATGAGCCCCCAACTATTCCTGACCCACAGGGCCCCCGCTCTGGTTTATCAGTGAAGTTTTTTGAACCGCAGATAATTTGTTTTTTATACAATCACCCAAAAAGAGGGGTCCCATACAGTTCTAAAACATTGTTTTTAGTCAAAAAGGGAAAATTCAATCAATTATCAAATGCATGTATGGAGGTCTATTAACTTTCATGTTGTAGTTTTCATATCCTGCATTTGTAGATTATATTGATTTGTTTTATGTTTCTACCCTGAAATACTTTTTCATTTGGGAGCGAATAGAAATGGTAAATATGCTATTTTGGTGCCTATAAGAAGGCACCCACAAACCCCACCAAGACACACATAATCCAAGGGTTTTTGAGGATCACATTTGAAATCAGAAACCTGTCCGGCAATGACAGTAAGGAACCAACAAGCACAGAACACAATGTTTCCCAAGAAAGAGGTCAAGAACTCCTTTTTTGCTTTTCACTAGGAAAGAAAACTCCCCTCACCTAATCACAGAGGTTTTTGTAAAATCTCAATAAAATTTATCTTTGGATACAATATTGGACGGGGAGTCCCAACCCACAGGTGGATTTTATTTTATGGACCCACCCTAATGGCTGTACATGCATCCTATACTCAGCATCTTGTTTTTTTTGCCTCTTCTAGGGATGTATATGCAGATAAAAAACCACTCCAGGTCTGCCATGCTGGGGGCCCCCGGGGGGTTCCCTTTTTCCCCCCTGGGGGCCCAGGTCGAGCCTGTCTGGTATAATAATAAATGTTTTACCTAAAACCAAAGTGGAGAAGGAATATCATTATGGGTTCCCCAGGGAACATTTTTTCGCTAAATAGTTAAAAATTACTGAATGAGGAGCTGAAATTATACCACCCAATAACCACCTCCCAAAATATTTAGGCCCCATAACATTAAAAAAACAGCTTTGATTTTAATATTGTCAGTGGTGTCTTTAAAGATTTAAAATTAGTGTGAGCGAACCCAAAAAATTCAAGTTCGACTAAAAACCTCAAATCTTGAGAAGTTGTCTCGAATTCTGTCGAACTCAAATTTTTTTAAACCCTTTTAAAGTCAAGGGAGAAGATGTTTTGTTTAAATTTTTTAAACCCTATAAGGTGAGGAGAAGCTCAATTCCTTCCATAACGTAAAATTGAGGGGAAGATTATGAAAAAAATTTTCTCTAAGGCTATGTTCACACGGCTGATTTCGAACTATTCACGCGGTTTTTCCCACGAAATACTTCCGAAATCATTTCAAATCAGTTGCAAAATGTGCCCCTAATGTGGCACGTATTTGGAAATGATTTCCCCCGGTTTTACCATCCCCATTCATTATAGTTGGTGAATCCGTCCGGGGAAAAAAATTGACATGCACATCTTTTGCGGCCCCAAACCGGAACTGAAATAAGTGTTGTCTGAACGACGACACGTTTTCCCCTTAAAATCAAAAGTTAAAACGGCCCCGTTCTTGTTTTTAACTGATTTCGCAACGGGTTTTCAGCCATAAAAACAATGCAAAAACCGTTGCAAAATAAAACCCTGTGAAAATGGGGCCCAAGAGCCCCAAAAAAAAACCCGGCTAAAATAAATTCCTTTTAAAGGGTAACGAAAAAATGAGGACAGGTAGCTAAGGAGGTCATGCTAGCAGTGCTAGGGGCCCCTTTTACACTAAGAAAAACCGTGTGTTTGGGGTTTTTACGACAAAGTTGAAAACGCACGGTTTTAGGTTATCGGAAAATTTTTTGATCATGCAAAATTTAGGTGAAAATTTCGCAAAAATCTATTAATATCGCGCCATTTTCGGCGCTTCCCGTCATTTTGGGGCCAGAATATCAGCTTAGAGAAAAGGCGGGGACTGGGTGTCACTTTTACTGGGGTTTATGGTTTGATTTGGGTGGGAAAAAACACAACCTCGTTTTTTACTAGAAAAAAGCCCTTCCCGTTCGCTCATGGTGTCAGTGTCATAATAACAGGAGTGTACTAGGTCTCTCTCAATACCCTCAGCGAAACATTCTATTTTTTCACACAAAACTATTTTTAGCTGTGAAAATTAGAACATAGGGATTAGAGAATTTCAGTTATTATCAATTT
>JAODAL010038138.1:0-39559 GCA_025379985.1 Phyllomedusa bahiana
ACCCATGTCATAAAGGTTTGCACAAAAAACCCTATTTTGAAGACCTTTATGTCATCATATGTTTACGTTCACATTCTACATAAAAGGAATCGAAATGTTTTTGTTTTTTTTTTAAATTAAGGGGTTACATTATTAACCTTAGGTGTGGCCTTTCCCTAAAAAAACCCCTTTAATTTTATTTTATGGGCTAAAAGGGGCTGCTTAAAATGACCTCCTCTCCCTCGGTCTGGGGTGGCCCTAAATTTTTGGCGGTATTTTTAAGCATGGACTTTCCTTAGCGTGACCTGCATGTACTTCCCTCCAAATTTTCTCCTGCGGAGAAATGTGGGGGGTCAACCCTAAACCCATGATCTAGTTTTAAAATTTAAAAAGGAAATTTACCCCTATTTTTTTTCCCTTGGGGGGGCCTTAAAAATTCCCCCTTCGGGAAGCATCCAGTAATTTTTCTCACCTGAAAGCTAAAATATGGGGTTTTTCTCACTGCTTTTAATTGGGGGTAAATCGGGTGACCTGCACTCCTGGGGGCGCTAAAAACCCCAAAACCCCAAATTTTATGTAAAACCTAAAAAATTTTCCCAAATGGAGTTTTCCCAAAGCCCCAGCAACTTGAATGCAAAAGAGAGAGGGGATTTCCCTTTCCCACCCAGCTTAAAAGACAAGGGGGCCCAAGTATGAAAATTTTTTTAAATAAATTTAAATTTGTCTTTGTTCCCCATAGAAAACAACCAAAACTCAGTTTCCCGGGTTCATAAAAACTGCTCCCGGAAAAAAAAAAGCTTTTGTTTGGGTTTCCCTATGGGTTTCGGGGATTGGTTACTATGGGGGATTTGTATTTTGCTATGGGTTTCTGTTGGCCCCCGCTATGGGGCCTCGTTTGGTTTTTGCTATGGGTTTTGATTTGGTTTTTAAGGGGCTTTATTTGGTTGCTATGGGGGCTTTTGTTTGGGTTGGGCTTTTGGGCTCTGATTGATCGTTTATGAGCCTTATTGGTTGCTATGACTCTGTTTGGGTTTGCTATGGGTTCTGTTTGGGTTGTTAGGGCTGTGTTTGGGTTGTTTGGGGGGCTCTTATTGGGTTGCAAATGGGGCCCCATTGATGGGCAAATTGGAGTTTTCTTTTTTGGTTGCTATGGTCTGTTTGGGTTTTGCTATATTCTGTTTGGTTTGTTAGGGGCTCTGATTGGTTGTTAAAGGGCCCCGGGATTGGTTTTTTAAAGGGGCTGTGATTGGTTGCTATGGGCTTGTGATGGGTTTGATATAAAGCCCCAAAAATTGGTTGCTAGGGGCTCTGTTTGGTTTGGTTTTAAACCTTTTTGTTTTGGGTTGCTTAAGGGGGCTTTGTTTGAAATAAGAAATATGTCCCCTGTAAAAAAAAAAATTCCTCCCCCCCAGGATACCCCAGGAAAAAAAAAGCCCCCAGGCCAAAATTTAAACTGGGAAAAAAAAAACCCCCAAAGCTGGGGATCTTAAAAAAAAAAAGGGAAACCACTCTAAATAAACAGGGGAGATCAATGCTCACCAAATTCCCGGCTGAAAAAATTACGGAAACAGAAACCTTTGGTCCCCTTGGTCCCCCTCCACTCGGGGTTCTGGTTGTAGAGGCTGTTTCCCCAAAAACCCCCCCCCCTTTCGATGTCCACGCGGGAAACCCCAAAGGAAACACTAAAAACTTTGGTTTTTCCCTTTTGCTTTTGGGTTTTCTGATTGGGTTTTCCTATGAGCTCGGGATTGGTTTTTTTTGGGCTCCGATTGTTTCCCTATGGAGTTCGGGATTTTTTTAATTTTTGGGACAACCAAACAAGCCCTTATTTTTTAGACAGTTTTTTCATATAAAAAAGGCACACTGTCTCCCAGCAAAATTAGAGGGGCAGTCATCTAATAGATAGAAAACTGTTGAAACACCCAAGCCAAAAAAACCCAAAGGTATTCGGCGAAAGGTAACAAAAATTTTATTTGGGGGCCCCTAAAAGTGTAAAAGAAAATTTCTAATGCACTAAAAGATACTAATAATAAACTAAGGGACTAAAAAAACTAGAGTGGTCCTTTAAAAGTATAAAAGTAAAATAATACTAATAAAATTTACATCCATCATGCTCCAGTCTCAAAACAGGGCCCTTTTAAAAACCAAGCCCCATTAAAGATGAAAGGACCTTGAAAAGGGCTCTGGGAGCATTTTTAAAAATTTTGGTTTTTGGCCTTTTTGGGGCTTTTGGGATAAAAATTAAAACTCATACAAATTTGAATTAAAGGGCTATTTGCCCAAAAAGAGTTAAATTTAACAAAGGGGGAATTTTCCTAGAATTTGAAAAAAAATTTAAAACAAAAAGCTTTAAAAAATGGGCTACTAAAATCCAAAACCGCAAATTTGGGCCTGAAAAAATTGAAAAGGACAACTACATATTTTACAAACTTTTTAAATCACTTTTTATTTCCAGACCTATGGATAGGAGGACAGCCAAATAGAAAATGTCCCTTACACACATTTTAGAAAATTGGGCAGATGTTTTTATTTTTAAAACCCCTTTTTTTTTTTTTGCTGTCAAAACCCTTTCCCCTTCCCTTTTCCAGTTGCAGATAAAGATAAAGGGACATTGAAAGAAATGTTTTTTGTGAAATTTTTAAACGTAGATTTCGATGTAAGTGGAAAAGAAGATTTAAATAATGACCTTTTTTTTTGGGCCCCTTTTTAAAACATAGGAAAAAAAATTTTAAATTTTAAACCCGAGGCCCAAACATAAAATTTTTATTGTTGCCCTAAATTTTGCCGTTGGAAGGCGTTTTGGGGGGGATGGAAAAAGGGGTGCCTTTGGTAGGGGCTGGTCAGATTTGTGCCACTGCTTGGGGAAAATCCCTAAAGGAGGGGGGGGTGTGGAAAGTCCCAGACCCAGAGCCCCAAAACCCAAAAATGGCCCCTTTCTCCCTTTTAGTGGGGCCCAGTGCCCTTCCCCCAACACGGGGTTTGGGGGCTTGGGGGACCTGTAGAGCCCCCTTTGCCCTTTACTGTGTTGGTTTTTTGCCCTTTCCCTGTTTCTAAGCACTTGGGGGTTGTTCACAAAACAGTTTAAATTTGGGCACGTATTTGGGGCCAAAATTTTTTTGGTGGAAATACGCGTAAATTAAACGAGTTTTTTAAAAAAAAAAAAAAAAAAGCCCCTTTTTTAAATTTAGGGAAATTTCCACAGTTTTCATAGAAAAACTAAGATTACATCCTCCTCCCCTGTTTGGGGCCCGAATAACCCGGGGGGGGAGAAAAAGTGACATGTTTTTTACAAAAGGGGCGAAAATCCCGCCCGCTAGTAATGAAAAGTCTTATGGGCCGGGCCGAGGTTTTTGGCCCCCCGGGCCTCCCCCCGCCCCCAACCCCCCACCCCCTCCTTTAGCCCCGGGAAATTTAGGGCCGTGTAAAACAGGGCCAAAAAACAGTACGGGCCCAAAAAATGTGGCAGGCGGAATTTCCCGCCTATGGGCTTTGAGTTTTGGTAAAAACTGGTTTTAAAAAACCAAAGACGGGGGACAGTTTAGAAGGAACAAAAAGGCCACATGAAATGAAAGGGTTTTTGGGGGCAAATTTTGGGGGGGCCCAAAAAACCGTTTCATACTTGCCCCAAAAGAGAGACCATAAAAAAAAAACCCTTCCTAAATTTTAGCAATTTTTTTACTTTGGCCCCCTTAGGAGGAATGGGATCCAGTGTTTCCCCCTTTGGGTTTAAGTCAAAAAGTTTTTTTGGTTTAAAAAATCACCCAAATAAAAATCTTAACTACCCAAATAGCTCTTTGGGTGGGGTTTTTAAAAAAAATTTCCCTTGGCCCAAATTTTTGTCAAAAATATTTTATTTTGAGATCTCCATGAATTTAAAAAATCCTATTCTTTTTTTATGGGAGGAAATTCGGAAATGTTTTCCCTGGCCTTTAAAAAAGGCACTAACATCTGCCAAGATGCCTCAATTGCCCTAGGAACCCACAGAACAAAACCCGGAGCATATCTGGGGGGAAACCCCCAAGGGGAAGGGTTAAAGTCATAAAATAGCATTATCCAACCCTAAACCCCCAACTGTAACCCCAAAACCCCCAAATTTCCTAAATCTTTCATTGGGTTTTTGGGGGTTTGGGGGTTTTTAAAATAGTCTGGGAGGGCTTAAGTTTCCCGGGCCCCCCCTTCCCCCCCTTTTCTTCCCCAGTTTCCCCAAATGTCTTTTTTTTTTCCCTTCAATTTTCACATCTGACATCACTTTTGGTTCAACGTCACCAATGTCACTTCCAACATCACTAGCAGTTCAACAAAAAAAATTAAAAGGGTTTTCCCTAAAAGGGAAAACCTTTGGAAACCAGAAGTAAAAACTAAAGTCACATACAAAAATTTAATTTCTGGTCCAAATGGGCAACTTGGGAACCTTTAAAAATTTGGGCCAAAAGTGACATCAAAAACGAGACCCAAAACGGGGGAGCCCGGAAGGGAACGAAGGGTCAGAGCAAAAAGGGGGAACTGGGAAAATTAAAAAACCCTTTAGACTAGTTAAAATTTTCCCTAAAATTTTGGGGTTAAAGTTTCAGTAAAATTAGGGATAAGTTTATGGTTAGGGTCAAAAAAGAAAAGATTTTGGGGGCTGTTTCAAATCAACGAGGGGATGGCAATTTCGAAACAAAAAAATTGGGTTTAATGTTAGACGGTTGTGATCAGGGGGTGGAAAGTTAGATTTTTTGTGATTAGTGGTGTATGTTAAGGTGGGAAACCCACAGGGAAAAACTGAAATGCGTGTTTTAACTCAGTATTCAAATAATTCCCATTTCTTGGGAAACAGGAGGGACAAAAAGCTCCCAAAAATTCAACTTGGGTCCTTATCCCCCGGGCATGCGGCAGGGGTTGAAAAGAAGTTGAAAGGGGAAAAGGTTATGATTTCCCCCCAACCTTGGGTTTTTTATTGTATATAATGTGTTACATATCAATAAAAGCATCCTAAAAAAGTCCCATTTGGGGGCGGGAAAAATTTAAAAAAAAAATTTTGGGGGGGCCCCATTTGTACCTGGGGGGGTGGGCCCCTTTAACCCAAAAGCAAAAAATTGGAAAAATGCAAGTGTTGACAAGGGGGTTTTTTTTAAAAAGCCAACAGAAGTAAAAATTTTGTCATAAATTTTGGAAATAAATTTTTTTTTTGTAAAAGAATGTCTGCCCTTTCCCCCTTTAGCAGACACCAAATTCTAAGGACTGATTGTCATGTTTTTTCCCCCTATCCCCCCCCTTTTTTTCTGAATGTTTGGAGGGGCCCTTTTGACAGAAAATGCAGAAACCAAAAGAGGTTTTCCTTTTTTGTTTTCCCGCTGGGAACCATTTTAATTTTTTTTTTTTTCGCTAAAACAATGGATAAACATAAACATCTAATAGTCAGAATTGTAATATAAATTTTAATAAAAAGATGGGGAAAGGGGCCCAATATCCCGTTATAAAAATATGTTTGTTTTTGTTAAAAAAGACTAGGGGCCCCCTGAAAGAATCTGGGCCCCCCTCGGGGCGCACCCCCCCCCTTTTTTCCATTTTTTTTTTTTTTTTCCCGGGGAAATTTGGGGCCTGATTTTTGTCGGGGGGCTGGGGGGCGCTCATACATAATATTAAAGTCCGCCGTGGCCCTTTTTGCCCGTGTTGGGGGCATGCGGGGGTGGCCCAAGATTCGCCGCCCGAAAAGTGCGCTCATAAAAATCATGTAAAGTCCCCCCGCCCTCGCCAGTGTTGGGGGGGCCAGGGGCGGGGGCTTAGGGGGCAGTGCGGGGCTGCTCCTCATAATTTGCCGTCCAAAGGGGGTGGCTTCATACATGCCGGGGGAAAAGGGCCGCCGCGCCTCGCCAGTGTTTGGGGGGCAGTGCGGGCGCGCCCAACATGTTTTTCCCCATTCGAGACTGGCTGGAAAACCGCGAGAAAACATTAAAATGTCCGGGGGCCCCGGGGTAAAGAATCAAAAAATCGCCCTTTTTAAAAAGGGGTCAAACTTTATCCCGAAAAAGAGTCAAACCTACTAAAAAAAATACATAGATAAAATCAAAATTTTCCAAAAAACAAAAAACGGGGTTTTTATTGGGAATTTGAATATTGAAATTTGCCGGGAAATTTCAGCAATTTCAAAAATTTTGTAAAGCTATTCCCCCAATTTGGGCGGCAAAAACCAGCTAATTTCCGAATAGGGGGCGACAGTGAAAACCCTTATAACATATGGAAAGTTTGGACCAATCAAAATCAAAGGCGGGGCAGTTCAAAATACATTTAAAAAAACGAAAAGAGCTGATTGGTTGAACTAGAAGGGGGCTTGGCTATCCCTTCTAGACTGTCGAGCGCTGCAATGCGCCGCACTTTGCCGACTCGCGATCGTACATGCCTCGGAGTTTTCGAGCGCGCCGCGTCCCGCCCCGGAACGCCCACACCGCGTCCACACCGCGCCCATTGCCCGCCCCTTCATGCGGGGCGCAGCTGAAAGTGGCGAACGCTGCGCCTAACACTGCATTCCTGCGTCCGACAGAAAACAGGCGTAAAGCTCGTTCATACATGTCGCCCAAGGTTAGAAGATTTCTCCAGTAAAGATGTGGTTATCGACCTTTTTCATATAACAAGAAGATGAAATATCACTTCATAGCTGAAGAGGATCTAAGGGAAAAAATTGAAAAATCTGAATTTCTAGAGGAGACATTATTTACATACATATGGTTGAGACACACAACAGCTGCTACTAAAGTAGCTCTACTAGTGACCCAAGTGGGGCCATCATTGAGATCTTCCATACCTAATCCCTTACTTTCATAAAGTTTGCTGCTAAAGATCCATTGAGAAAAAGTGCTCTTAGGGTTCCTCTGCTCCTCTTATCCTTAAAGGGGCCCTAATACCCTTTATTCTTTTTTTGGGGTTATGATTAGTGTTGGTCGAATAGCTCTTTGTTCAGTTTAAAGGGGTTCTGTTAATGCATTGATTTATCTTACCTCAGTCCTGTTTTCTTGGTTTCATTTTGAATTCAGGGGCGTGTGTACTGGCTTTTACGAGGCTGCAGGAGAAGCCAGGTCTGTAACTATAGCACCCACTGTTGGCAGCCTATCATGAGAGACTGAACAGGTCTGTAGCTATAGTGACCTGAGGAGGTGATGCAGCCCATACAAGAGGGGATATCTAGGAAGAGGTAGGACACTGTTAATGGACATATATTGCAAAGTGACTTTTTTTCTGCAAGATCTTTAAAGGGGTTTCGCCACAAAGTGAGTTCCTTACCTCTTATCAGCTCAGGGGAGAATATAAACAAAGCATGCTGAGTCATGAACGGCTGCAGGGGTGAGAGGGAGGGGTGAGAAGAGAGCATGGAAGCAGGGAGCGTCTCAAAAGTTTACTCAAATAATAACATTACAACAGTGGATTGTCTATACAGCAGACAGCCTCATACACTGCACTTTCTCCCCAGCCCCTTGCAAGCTCCTTCATGTTCCGTCATCAGATAAGAAGTGCAAACACGCAAGCGCGGCCAGATCACCTGGTCGTGTCTAATGTAAACGGTCAGGAAACTAAGGCGGACTGAGCAATGCTGTACTCTCAGAGGCTTCACTTTTTGTAATCACATATATTTAAAAAAGCGATTAAATACGCATTTTGGAGGATCCCACGTCAACATTACATCGTGGCAAAACCCCTTTCACATAAAAAGCAATCCTTGTAATGAGATAAACCCTTTTAAGAGCAATTTTGACAAATTTGTCACAATATTTAGGTTTGAGATGTCTGGAACCCAAATCACATTAATCTAATCGGGGGAAAATTCTGCAAGTGTCTTCTGGCCTCTAGAAAGCACTAGTATCTGCCAAGTGCTTCCACATTGTATAGGAAAACCACCAGGCATATGGAGCATATCTAGGCAACATATGGGGAACCCCAGGGT
The DNA here is from genome assembly GCA_025379985.1 of Phyllomedusa bahiana. Taxonomy (NCBI): domain Eukaryota; kingdom Metazoa; phylum Chordata; class Amphibia; order Anura; family Hylidae; genus Phyllomedusa; species Phyllomedusa bahiana. The sequence goes on from JAODAL010038138.1 coordinate 7,898, forward strand.
TAGGGTTGAAGTTAGAAATAGGTGTAAAGTGATTTTGTCTCTATCTCCTATCATAAAGTAAACACATCTAAATCACAAATTTTAAATATGGGTACCTCGGATACCATTCGGAATTCTATTTAATCTCAGTTCCCATTCCAATGGTCAGAGGGTACACTTCCATACTTATAGGGGGGGGGGAGTTTATTAAACTTATCTACTCTCAAACCCATCTAGTGTTAATTATAATTCCCTCTTCAAAACCATCCAAACAGACTTCGCTGACTATTCTAAAGCTCTAATGCTGCTAAGATGACGACGCTTCCCAAAATCATCTATTATTTTAGAAACCTCCCAATCCACTTTACATCCTCCCAACTAACCTCTCTACAAAGACTGATTATGTCCTTTATAGAGCAAAATAAAAGACCAAGCAGACAAAGTTTTGTTTTCCCCTGTTCATAAAGGAGGTTTGGGCTGTCCCTGATTAAAATCCTACTACAAGGCTGCCATTCTGGAACACTCTAGGTATTGGTGGCTCCATAACCAGACTAAACAGTAGTTAACATTGGAGGAACACGCATTGGGATACTCCCAACTTTATTTGACCCTATGGAACCCTAATTCCACTATCATAGAACTCCAGGACAGGGCGTCGCTAAGGCTGATTTTATATTCGGGGCTCGGCCCCGAAAAAACACCCTGTCCCCGAGTCTCCCGGCTCCAGGGCCTCTGCGCTGGGCCTGGAGCACCGACTGGCCCATTAACTGCATGTGCGTCCGATGGAACCATCACCACCGCGCGGGCTTCGCGGAGCAGAGAGCGAGCGCACCCTGCCCCGCAGACAGTGTCGGACCCGCAGGTCCGACAACAGCGGGGCAGCCGTGTCCTCACAGCGCTGAGTGAGCCCGCCGCGGCCCCGTGCGCCTCAGCCGGCAGCGTGGTGATGACATCACGTCATCGCGACGCAGCCTGTCCTCTTGGGCGCACAGTGCGACATAGCCGTGCGCCCGAGGAGCTGCCGGAGGAGCGCGCGGCTGAAGAGGAACGGAGCGCGCCTCGCCGGGGAGTTAAGGTGGTATTAATGTGTTATTTTAAAGCGTTTACCTGCCTCAGTTGCCCCCATAAACTGCCTGTCGGCCCTATAATGCCTGCCTGTGGCCCCCTACCCCTGCCTTGGCCCCTCATACCCTGCCTGTGGCCCCCATATCCCTGCCTGTGCCCAATAATGCTGCCTGTGCCCCTTAATATGGCTGCCTGTGGCCCCCATAGACCACTGTCTGTGGGCCCCCATAACCACTGATCTGTGGCCCCCTTTATCCTGCCTGGCCCCTAAATGGCTGCCTGTGCCCCTTAGAATGCCTGCCTGTGGCCCCCTATACGGCCTGTGGCCCATATACTGCTCGTGGCCCACGTCATAAAAAATTTCTTAAAAAAAAATAATATTAAAAAAATAATATAATCATTTTATATTTTTTTTTAAACATAAAATATAAAATATAATTACTATTATTTTTTTATAATAAAATAAATATATTTTATTATAATAAATTCCCTGTCTTCCCCTATAAGCCTGCTGTGGCCCCATATCCCCTGCTTCGGCCGCCCATAACCCTGCCCCTAGTGGCCCCCCAAACAACTGTCTGTGACCCTCATATCCCTGACTGTGCCCTATAATCCTGCCTTGTGGCCTCCCATATACTGCCTGTGGCCCCCATATACTGCCCGTGGCCCCCATATCCCTGCCTGTTGCCCCTATAATGCTCCTGTGGCCCCCATATACTGCCCGTGGCCCCATATCCCGTCGTGCCCCTATAATCCTGCTGTGGCCCCCCAATCCCTGCTTGTGGCCCCCATATCCCCAGCCAGGGGCCCCTATAATCTTGCCTGTGCCCCGAAAATGCCTGCCTGTGGCCCCTATAATGCCTGCCTGTGGCCCCCCCATATGGCCCCTGCCCTGTGGCCCCCCCTACGCCTGCCTGTGCCCCCATACCTGCCTGTGGACCCCAAACCCTGCCTGTGGGCCCCATATGCTGCCTGGGTGCCCCCATATACTGCCTCGTGCCCCCATATACCTGCCTTAGTGCCCTATATCTGCCAGTGCCCCATCATACCTCCCAGTGCCCCTATATACCTGCCTGTGCCACCCATATACTGCCTGATGCCCCCCTGAATACTGAGCCTGTGCCCCCCTATATACTGCCATGTGGCCCATAATCTGCATCAGAGCCCTATATACCAAACTGAAGGGACTGCTAAACCTATAATTAAGGAGTTGTTGGAAATGTGAGGATTCTACAGATATGTGTCCAAACCATCCACAGGGACAAGTATTGGCCCGGGTAGCAATCAGCATGAAGGTGTGAACCGGATTCGGAGAAGAAAGGGAAAGTGAACGACGCTGATCAAGAAAAGACGTCTCTGTGAGTCACTAAAGGTAACTGCTGTGTAATCACTTTATAATTTTTCTGCAGATCTACATACAACTAGTATCAACCACTATCTGTCACCGTATGGCGGTATTTATGTCTCTAGGGCCTTGTGCAGTGGATAGTCTCATGTGGGAGTCGCGTTTGGCAGGTCTGGGCAAAGATTATTTGAGCCTAAGTATAATAGTTTTGGTCTTGGTTTTGTAAGGAGCGTTTTAGTAACAAACCCTTGTCTGGTAGATTTGCTCCATTATCGGTGTAAGTTTTGGTGACTGTTTAGGGGTAATTGTTCATATGAAGGTGAGAAGTTCTGAAAAAGTAAATTATGTCATTGTGATTTTTACTGTACACATGAACGTGCGGAGGAGATGGTAAGGGAATCTTGTGGAAGTGCTGAAAATAGTGACAGACCACAAGTTTTTTCTCTGTAAAAAAAACATCCGCAGGTTCAAAAATGAGGCATGAAAAATTCGTGTGAACCCAGCCCTACCCAAAAAACACAAAGGCTCGAGCCCCGGATGTTTTAGGACCCTAGCAACGCCCCTGCTCCAGGACATAATTCCTACAATCTCTACTGTTAAAGGGTTTCTCACTACATTGATTTTGTCCTGTTTCTTGGTTTCCTTTTGAATTCAGGGGCTTTTTACTGGCTTTCTACTAGCTGCATAAGAAGCCAGGTCTGTTAGCTATACAACCAATGCTGTCAGGATAGCTCAAACATCGGTAGCTAAGCAACCTGAGGAGCTGCTGCAGCCCATATAAAGGGGAGATCTAGGAATAGGTAGGAACACAGTAATGGACACATATTGCAAAGTGACTTGTTTTTGCAAGATCTTTAAGATAAAAAGCAGCAATCCCTGTAGTGAGACAACCCCTTTAATTATGTGGCAAAAACTGTTGGGGGAAAATTCCCTTATTCCCCTTCGTCCACAAAATATTACTCTTGCTTGCCTCCAAGGTATCCTCCCAGATCTCAATTTATGGAACTAGATCGATAAAGGGATTAACACTGTCAAAGATATCAGTTCTATATCCTCCTTTCAGCCCTTCAGCTGGATACATTTAATATCTCAAATAGACATTTTTATACATACCTCGGCATAAGACACTTTTTATTGACCTTAGCAACGATGGTGAAAATGTCTCCCACCCCTTTTGAATTATTCTTTAATAACCCAGCCAAAACAAAAAAGGACTCTCCAGATGTTATAAAGCCCTGTTCCTGGATACTCCTCTCCCCCATGATTTATCATTTGTAGTAAAATGGGAGAAAGATCTTAATACTAACCTGTTCTGATCACTAGTGGGAATTTGTATTTACACTTCATCTTAAAGGGGATGTATCGCTTCATCAGTTCGTCTGTTTTCTTGTAGTTTCATTTTCTCAGCTCCTCAAATCCAGGGCGTTCTTCCCCTCCCAGCTTTGGTGGTCTTAACTGACTGGGAGGACCTCATCGCCCCCATCAACTTTCATCGCTTGCTCCCGAGTCAGTGTGTTTATTTGAGATCAGTGGGAGAAGCCCACATGTCATTGTGTCCTCTCCCTATGCAGTCTTTTTTTGTAAGAGCTGTTTGTTTACATACCACAGCCTTGCATTCAGTCTAGAGTCTTCTATGAACTCAGAGCACTGATCTCTTCTCCTCTCACAGCGGAGGTTTTGTACAGTTGAAACATCTTCTATGAACTCATACAAGCACACAGAATCTTCTCCCTTCTATGTTTTACACGCAGCAGCATTAGGCACCGAGCACAGTTCTGCTTTTTTCTGATTGTAGAAGCAGCTGCTGGCTGTGTTGAGTGAAATGTTGCCAGCCCCTTATTCTGAGTGAGAGAGGCAGGAATGCACGCTCCCCGTGATACAGACCGGGGCAAGTCAGAATGTAAATTAGTAGAGCCGTCAGCCAATGAAATGAAAGGAGGTGGAATCCGACCGGCACTGGGGAACAGTGAGACATTGAAAACAAGACAGCTTTGCAAAACAGCTCTTCAAATCCAATTGCAAAGTTGCTTGTTTTCACTGTCCCCTTATTCTGAAGACCATTTAATGTAATGATACAACCCCTTTAAGGCCTCCAAGTGTATAAACCATTTGGAATCCTCTATTATAGAGATGGTATATGACTGCACCTGGCAAAGATGTTCCCAACCCACTTCGTAGTATGCTGGGGGTGCAATTAAGAAACAGGCTCACTACTGTATACCTGGTGGGATTTCCACCTAGTTAAGCCTTTTTGGATTACTATCCAGAAAACGATAGAAGTTTATGGAGAATTGAGAGGTCGGTTATCAGCTATGACCCCACTGTTCACTAAAGATATACCTCTGATGCTGATTTATTAACCCATATGCTCATTGTAGCTAGATCACCACTGGAAAAGCTCTCTTGTCCCTTCCCTTTCAGAAATTCAAAATGCAGTCCAATATAACTTCCTAATGGAAGAACAAGGGGAACATGTATGAAAACTGTCTTGGTCGAAGACATTTCTTGTTGCCCATAGCAACCAATCAGAGCGCCCTTTTCATTTTTTTTTCAGAGCCTAAATGAATGAAAGGGGAGCTCTGATTGGTTGCTATGGGCAACAAGAAAAATCTTCGACCAACACAGTTTTCATACATGTGGTCCCAAGTGTCAGGCCATCTGAATACTTCACATAAATGTAAGACTTATTTTAACCTCTTCCTGATGGACGGTCATAATAATGTGGCTCTACGCTTTTTTTACCTCCTCGCCTTCTGAAAGCCATAACTTTTTAATTTTTCTACCTATATAGACATCTGAGGGCTTTTATTTTGCAAAATAAGATGTACTTTCTAGTGGTGTTATTCATATTACCATAGACTATTCTGGGAAACAGCAAAAAAATTCTAAGTGGGGCAAAATGTGAAAAAAACGTACTTGTAACATGTTTGCGGGAGTTTTGCTTTTACGGTGTTCATTCTTGGGTAAAAATTATGTGTTAACTGTATTCTACAGATTAATACACATCCGCCAATACCAAACATGTACAGTGCTCGTTATGTTTTGGTACCATAAAAAAAGTCCAAACACTTCCTATATTTGAAATTATCGTTAGTAGGTGTTAGTACAATAACTTTTTTGTACTAACACCTACGGACACAAGTGAGGGCTTTTTTTGCCGCTGAAGTGTACCTTTTATTGCTACAGTTTGAATGCAATGCACTTTTTTGATCTATTTTATTCCAATTTTAATTGGATGTGAAATGACAAAAAAAACGCATTTTTGGCGTTTGAATTTTTTTTTCTTCTGCAATGTTCGGCATACGGGATAAATTTTATTTTAATAGATCGGACGTTTTCTGACGCAGCAATACCAAATATGTGTAACTTTTTAATGTTTTAATTTTTGCATTTGTAAAATGGCAAACGGGGGGGGGGGATTTGAACTTTTAATACTTTTTCACTTTTTTACACCTTAAAACTTTTTTTTTTTTTACTTTAACTTTGAGACCCCCTAGGTAGCTTCACAACTAGGGGCTTTAATGGTTTCCTAGCAGCCTAATGTTTTGTAAATACAAAGCATTAGGGTGTACTAAGATGGCGGTTTCCTCACTTCCTGCCTGGGGCCGGAAGTGGGGAAATCGAAAACATGGTGGCGATGGAAGCCTGTAACCACCGGGTGTTAGTTGCAATTAGCAGCTGACACCCGGCATCTATATAGCTACAAAGCCCCTTACCAGTATCAGGACGTATCCATACCTCCATTGTCGGTAAGGGGTTAAACTGCATAAACATCCTTGGGAGAGGCAGAAAGAGAGGCAAAAAGCAAGATGCAGAGTACAAGAAGCATGTACAGTGGCTGTGGGGCGGACGCCCCAGAATCAACTCTACTGGTGGGCCCCCAAAATTAAATTCCAATGGTGGGCCCCGAGAATCAGCTCCACTGCTGGGCTCCCAGAATCAACTCCACAGATGGGCCCCCAGAATAAAATTCCACTGGTGGCCTTAGACACCATGGGTTAGTTTTGCATTTTTGTTGATTTTTTCCCAAAATTCATGCTGACCCGAATCGAATCGCCAAAGTTCACATCAAATTTGACTTTGATCTTGTTATGATCTTCTTTTTTGTACTTCCATATTTCCATTATATAGTAATAGTGTTCCCTGTTTATTACTGTGAAACCTTAGAGAACCCCTGAATAATTTTATCATTCCTGGTCAACTCCTGCTCATGGTATTACCTACTTGGACTTTCCTCAGTATCTCTAAAGAGCCCAAGTCAATTTACAATCCCTACTGCATAAGTGATAGGCCTTGCTTCTACGGTGGTTGGAAAACAGTGATCTACCTTATCACTAAAATTCTAAAGACAACTGACCTCAAATATCCATCTTGTATGCTTTTTTGCATTTACCCTATACCGTCCAAGAATCAGAGTCTCAAGCCTTAAAGGGATTGTACAGTGGAAAAAATATTTTTCAAATAATCTCTACATCTGCTGTTTGATGACAGGAAGCTCAGTAGTTCTTGTGTCTCCACACACAGGAGAGAACTCTGTATTGAGCACAGGAGATCAGATGACCAAAGGGGTGTGGCTTTTTTCCGAGCAACCTTTGAAGCCACACCCTTTTTAGTCTGGCAGCCCAAGGCTTTCACCATGAGTTAAAAAAAGGGGTGTGTGCACTGAGACTAACCTTGGAAGGGAAAAAGAAAGGTAACTGGTTAAGATGTTTTCTCTTTATATCTAGAACATAGTGGCAGGGCACATGCCCAGTTTTTCCTTTTTATCTTCATAATTAAGATTATTCACTATTTTATATGACTAATACATGATTCAAAGTTTAGTTTTATTTATCTCTCCATCCAATGATATTGGTGATTTGTGGACAGTTTCATTGGGTTTTGGTGTAGCCCTATAGTGTCAGGGGAAAACATAGAGCAAGCACAGCAAAGGATCCTGGGGCTTCTACAGTGGGGGAAAAAGTATTTAGTCAGCCACCAATTGTGCAAGTTCTCCCACTTAAAAAGTTGAGAGGCCTGTAATTGCCATCATAGGTTCGACCTCAACTATGAGAGACAAAATGAGAAAACAAATCCAGAAAATCACATTGTCCTGATTTGGAAAGAATTTATTTCCAAATATGGTGGAAAATAAGTATCTTGGTCAATAACAAAAGTTCATCTCAATACTTGTTATGTATCCTTTGTTGGCAATGACAGAGGTCAACCGTTTTCTGTAAATGTTCTTCACAAGGTTGGCACACTCTGGTGCTGATATGTTGGACACATTCCTCCAGGCAGCTCTCCTCTGGAGCAGTGATGTTTTAGGCTGTCCGCTGGGTAACTTTAACCTGGACTTTTCAACTCCCCTCCAAGGTTTTCCATGGGGGTTGAGTCTAGGAGACTGGCTAGTCCACTCCATCCAGGACCTTGAAATGCTTCTTACAAAGCCACTCCTTCATTACCCTGGCGGTGTGCTTTGGATCATTGTCATGCTGAAAGACTCAGCCACGTTTCATCTTCAATGCCCATGCTGATAGAAGGAGGTTTGCACTCAAAATCTCAAGATATATGGCCCCATTCACCTTTCATGTACAACTGGATCAGTCGTCCTGTCCTTTGCAGAGAAACGAGCCCCAAAGCATGATGTTCCTCCCCCCCCCCCTCCATGCTCACAGTAGGTAGATGTTCTTGGATCAACTCAGTCATCCTCTCTCCTCCAAACACGAAGAGTTGTGTTTCTACCAACAGTTCTAACTTTGGTTTCATCTGACCTTACCATAGACATTTTCCCAATACTCTTCTGATCATCCAATGCTCTCTAGCAAACTTCGGGAGGGGCCCGACATGTACTGGCTTAAGCGGGGACATCGTCTGCACTGCAGGATCTGGTCCCTGGCGGCGTAGTGTTTACTGATGGTAGCTTTGTTTTTTGGTTTTCCCAGCCTTTTTAGGTCATTCAAGGCCCCCTGTGTTCTATTTTGTCACGTTCTGGTCTTTTTGGGCCCCCGGGTGAGATTTGCGGGAAATGGAGGGAGTTTAAATCATGGTCGTAGCTTCCATTTTTCAAATTATTGCTTTCCCAAGGTTTCTTCCCCAAGTGTTTGTATTGAAAATTCACCTTCCCGCTTGGATCGGGGTCCAAAGGGTTTTGGGCAATGCCCCCAAAAGCCCCGGGTGTTTACCCCTTAACGCCCGCTAACCCCGGGGGATAAAGGGGGCCGGGGGGTGGGTTTTTAACCCCAGCACCGCGGCAAAGTGCCCCGGGGTCTGAAAGACGCCGATCGGGGCCCGCACCATCGTTCGTCAGGCACCGGCAGCATGCTGGCGTTCCCCACCGGGGTTTGGGGTGGGGGGGCCTTTTGAAGGCCCCCCACTTACCCTGGCCGTTTCCCCACTTTTCCCCCCAGACGGAAGTGGGGAAACCGCCATCTTGTACACCCTAATGCATTTCAAATTTTGGTTGTATTAACAAAGCGCCCCCTAGGGGTCAAGCACCTAGGGGGACTAATGTTACGTAAAAAAAAAAATAAATAAAGTTTTAAAGTACAAAAAAAGTATTAAAAATTCAAAAAACACCCCCCTTTCCCATTTTACAAATAAAATCATTAAAAAAATAAAAAAGTTACACAATTTGGTATCGCCAAGTCCAAAAATCCGATCTAAAAATATAACTCATTTTTCCCGGGGCGCGAAACCGTAAAGAAAAAAAAAAAATTCCAAACGCCAAATTGGTTTTTTGGTCTTTTTTGTCACTCAAAAAATGGAATAAAAAATGATCAAAAAAGTCGCATGTTAAAACTACTAGGATAAAAATACACTTAGCCCAAAAAAAGCCCCTCACTGGTCCGTAGGTGTTGTACAAAAAATTATTGGTCGCACAAACTGGCGCCGGGGCGCAAATGTCAAAAAAGAAAATTTTTTTGGAATTTTTTTACGGTCCCAAAAAATAAGGGAAACCCTACATGTGGTTTTCCCGGATGGTAAAAACCTTTTGAATACAGATAACACATTATAGTTACCAAAAGATTGAACGCCGTAAAAGCAAATCACCCAAAAATGGCGAAAATACTTTTTTTTTTTTCCACAATTTGTCCCACTTGGGAATTTTTTTTGCTTTCCCAGATATTCTATAGTATGAAAATTAACCCCATTAAAAAAAATCTTGCCCCGAAAAAATAAAACCCCTATGGTCTATGTAGGTGGAAAATAAAAAATTTTTGGGTTTTTAGAAGGCGAGGAGGGAAAAACGAACGTGTCACCAAAAAAAAAACGCCGGGTCCTAAAGGGGTTAAGTGGGAGAACTTACGCAATTGGTGGCTGACTAAATACTTTTTTCCCCACTGTAGTTTTACAGGGCAAAGTGAAAAAGCTTATGGTCAGATAAACTGCGTTTGGGGTTTCAGGAAGGAGGGAAAAGCACAAATGAAATAAAAACACACCAAAGGGGAAAGAATTTTAAGACTCGGAAGCTATAAAAAAACGTTTTTTTGTTTCTGATTCACTGGACCAAAAATCACTATGTACTATCAACATATTCCTGAGCTCAATATAGAGATCAGGCCTTTCACTCCAAATTGTTTCCCACGTTATAGAAAAGATTATGATATTATAACACCAAGGACTGCTTTATTTACTACTCGTAATGAAAAAAATCCCATCACAGCTCCAACAAGCCAAAGCCACCTGGATCTTCTCCTACAGGATTATAAATGAGTGCAATATTTACATAACCCTAAGTAGATAAACAGAAAACATAAAACTTTTACTCCCATCATCCCATATAAAAAATAGAACTTTTCTCTTCCGGGTGTTTTAAAAATACATTTCCTCCTTAAAGGTTTACTCTCCTCAAGTGAAAACAATAAATTCAACCACTCAAAATAACTGAGAGGCAGTGGGTCACAAAAAAATATAATGAAGCATTTTAAAGATTTTATTTCACGCATGCTCGGCTCGGCTGCCTGGTTTTATTACGGTTTTAGGGATATTTTCAGTTGTCTTATTTCTAAATCCTCTTTCACATGATGTGATTGACGGGGTTGGCCAATAATGCCGCATCAAGGCTGCACACTTAACTGTACTACAGTATAAAATTAAGTCATAGCTCAAGTCCTTTACCCCAAACCTAAGACATAATGGATGAGTTTAATAATATTTACATTTCACTTTTTATACAGTATCTCACAAAAGGTGTACACCCCCTTTGCATTTTTGTAAAAAAAAGTATTATATGATTAAACAATATTTACAAAAAATGCAAAGGGGTGTACACACTTTTGTGAGATACTGTAAATAAGTGAAATGTAAATATTATTACATTTGCCAGTCACATCATTTCATGTGACTGGCAAGTCATATAAAACCATGGAGGAAATGGCAAATTGGCTCCATTTGTCCATTTTCTCTAAGGGGTGTAGTCCTTTTTGTTGCCAGCAGTTTAGACATTCATGGCTGTGTGTTATTTTGAGGGCACACCAAATTTAAACTGTTATACAAGTTGTACATTGACTACTTTACATTGTATCAAAGTGTCATATCTTTAGTGTTGCCCCAGGAAAATATATAACACTGAAGAACGCTGATACAATGTAAAGTAGTCAATGTACAACTTGTATAAACAGTTTAAATTTGGTGTGCCCTCAAAATAACACTACACACAGCCATCAATGTCTAACAATAAAAGTGAGTACACCCCTTAGTGAAAATGGACAAATTGTGCCCAATTTGCCATTTTCCCTCCATGGTTTTATATGACTTGCCAGTCACATGAAACTATGTGAATTTTCCAACATCCAAAATATAAAGTGCTCTGTAAGACCTCCATACTAGCAACTGTTGTGACAAAAGAAAGGACGAGGCCAACACCCAGCCACCAATAGCACAAACCTCCATATGAAGGGGCGGGCAAGCGGGCCCTTGCTGGTCCGATAGAAACTTAAGCTCCTCCCCATACTTTCCCTGCATAACAGTGCGTCCTAACACCTCTCCCTCTAGCCATGTGTCCCGTTCATTCAAAACCCTTAACCCTAGTCTTTCCAAGCACCTAATGAAGGGCCGATTCTCCAGCTCACCCATGATCATGTCCGGCTATCCACTATGCTGTGCCTGTTACAGGCCTTCACTGACCTGAAGTGCAGGTTTCGCATTTCCAGCATGTCAATTTATGTTGCGGAAACACTAAAGATTTATCACTTTATTTCTCCTATGATTTCAAAAGGGAAGCCAAAATCCATACTCAATCCGCCATAAAATGTATTGTGGATTTTTCTGATCTGTGGCAAAATCCAAAGCTGAAGATTTAACCCCTTACCTGTAACTGTATGACGTAGGCTCATGCGCTGTGTCTGCTCCATTCTAGGCAGGTGCTAACTGCTAAAAGGGTCTTCTGACCATGCACTATCGGTAGAATATGCTACCAAAGTATGATGGGGTGGTTCCCAACTCTGGGACCTGCACCTATTTCAGGAATGGGCCCCTAAAATTCTCTGCACATAAATGATAGTCTTGCTTGCATAAGCTCTCCATTCTATTCTATAGGAGTTCCACGTACAACTGAACACACGGCTCACCTGTACTCAGAACTCCTATCGGACAGAATGGAGAGTCGGGTGAAAGCGCAACATATTCTCTGTTTTAAACTGAGGCTTTTGGGGGCCTGTTATTGAGATGTGGATCCCAATTTATGCTATAGGATTTCTGAGTACAGATAAATGGGGTATTCGGCCATACTAAGAACTCCAATAGAAAAAAATGGAAAGGTGTGCTCAAGTGCAACTGGATCTCCTTTCTGAGCCAAGACTTTTAAGGGCCTGCTCCCGAGATAGGTGCGGATCCCAGAGGTGGGATCTGCACCTATCAGATTTCAATGCCTTATCCGATCAATATGCCATCAAAGTATAAGATGGGAACACCCCTTTGACACCCACTGCTATAGGACAGGATGGGCGATAACTCCAAACCGTGTCATTTAACCACTTAGATGCCGTGGTCAATATGTATTTCAGTACTTAAAAGGGTTTTATCGTTTCATCATTTGGCAGCCGTTTATACTGGTGTCTAAGGAGAGCTTATGAAATGCTAATAGTGTGCACGTGAGAATTCATTATGTGTCAACGGGGGGAAGGGGAGGGAAGGGAGAGACTCTCAGCTGTCGGAGACTAAGAAATCATTGGAAGTGAAAAGCTAAGTGTAACTCCATAGTGTATATCTACATTTCTCGCTCTCTACATACTTTGTAACTAGAATGGGCATTTGACATTCAGGACTCTGGAAAAGATGGGTGATTTTTTTTTTCTCTCTCACACACAGTGATATATCTTGCAGATTGTTACACCTCTTACCTCTGCAGATCTGCAGAACAAAGCTATACACTTTATCTTTTTGTGTTTACATGGGACTGCACAAGATCTCTCTCTGCTGCAGAACCACTGATCGTTGTCAGTGAATGCAGCAAACCCCGCACCGCACACGTCAACTGTTTGCTGTCAAAACGAAACCGCAGCAAAACCCTGTCACCGCCCCACAAAGCGACTGATGCTTGTCAGTGAACGCAGCAAAACCCGCACACGTGAACTCTTTCTCTCGCGTTCCCGAACACGACCGGGGTCGGCACCTCGCCATAGCTCATCTCCGTGCGCACAAGTCCCTGCTCCCTCCCATACACAGCCTCTCCCCTGCTACTCCTTTTGACGTGCGTTCCCGAATACGACCGAGGGCAGGACCGAGGTGTAACCCGACTGGAGCTCTCTTTCACTTCCAAGAATTAAACAAACGTCCCATTCTCTTAAACCATAGCACTTTGCTTATGGTAACCAATGGCCTACAAGCTTAGATTTTTCGTCCCCACCTGTTGGAACTATGATCTTTGAAATGAGAAAACCCCTTTAATAGCCCACCCTGTGACATGATCTCAGACCACCTGTTTTCATGGCAGCCTTATGAAGGCCTTCAGGCCTGCCATCTTAGTGCTCCCATTATACCTTATACTGTAATACTATCCCTTGTTTTTTGGAACCAATGTCATACAACACTTGTTCTAGGGAACAATTTTCCCAGGCACATGGCGTTCTCTAGGCCAGGCCATAAATTATTTTTGTTGGATTCATACAAAATCTGGCAAAAAAAACTTCTGTATACACCTGTGTAGTAGCCCTATTAAAACCTGGCCATGGGCTCCATGGCTTGGCTTACACTTACCAATTATCAATCTGATTTGATGGTTGTGGCAAAAATGATTCTGTGTAAATAGTCACAATGATGGCAAAAATATGTGACTGCTTAAAAAAAATCCAATTTACAGAAAATCCGGCCGACAGAATAACAGCTTTTATTTTACTACCATGGAACAATTTCTACTGTCTCTAATACTTCTTCCTCACGTCACTAAAAAGCCTGTGTTTGTCTGGCGTAAGTAGTCATTTTACACTGGTAATTTACTATATTGTTTGGCCATGTTTATACATATGCTACCGTCTGCAGAATATAAAGCAGATGTCCACTCCCAGCGCACATCATTGTTTTCTGAGCTAAATTTTTCCTTTACATTTAGTACATTTGTGGATTTTTTTCCTTCTAATATGCTCTGTTTTGTTTTATATTATAGCATGATATAAAAATGTACAAAGCTAAATGCACCAAAATATGGCTCAATGTGCACTATACATCTGGCATAATGGACTGCAAAAATTTTTATTATGTGTTTTAGATACTACAGCCAGTTTTTTACAACATCTAAAAAAGATATCTGGCTGAAAGAGGACCTGTGACATTTTAGTAAATCTTTGTGTTCCCTGTGAAATAACAATTCGTAGCTTTTCTCTTATATCCTTGTTGTGGCTGTTCCTCTGTTATTCCTCCTAGAAATGTATTACTGAATCTGTCAAATGGGTGTTACCATTCCAGTTTACAAAGGGGTGTGTCCAGTACTGGACTGGGGTGCCTTGGGCCCACAGGTGGAGTGTGTTCTAGGGCCTCACTAGTTGTGCTGTTTCCACACCGGTGGAGTTTATTTTGGGGGCCCACCCTACACAACGTAAATGAAGTACATCCTCCAATACTCGTCTATGCTTTCTGCCTCTTTTTCTGCTTTTTTTGCCTCTTCTGAGGATATTTACATATTTACAAAACAACTCCAGGTCTGCCATGCTCAAGGGGCCCCCAATTTCCCCTATGGGCCAGTCCGAGCCTGGGCATGTCCATGCACACACTGACTCTGTTAGCACTGATTGGACAATGCCAGACTGTACAGGGAGACCCCCAATTGGTAACACCCAGCTGACTGATAAGTATTGAATTTTAAGAAGAAATAATAGGGGAAACACATATCATAGAGATCCAAGGACATTGTTATCTAATGGGAAACACAGGTATGTAGTAAAACGGGCGAATGACGTCCAAAATATAGGTCTAAAGCGAACCAAAGAATTCCTGTTTTTTTCCCTAAAATGTTTACTAAATTAGTGATGGGGTTACCATTTCCCGTTTTTTAAAGATGACAAACTGACTATGTCAGCTCTGATTAGACAAAGTCACACTGTGCAGGAACACATACCCAACTGGTAACACCCATCCGACAGATCGGTCATGATTTTCTAGAAGAAAAACAGCACAACCCAGAGTTATGAGAGATGTTCCAGAATTATCATTTCATAGGAAACACAAGGATTATCAAAATGCCATTTCAGGTACTCTTCAAAATTTGGTCTAAAACAGGGGTCCCCAACTCCAGTCCTCAAGACCACCAACAGGTCATGTTTTCTGGCTTTCCTCAGCATTGCACAGGTGATATCATTATTGTTAGTGCATTCTGCACAGGTGTTTTTTATTGTTAGTGATTCTGTGGGGATCCCGAAAAATGACCCGTTTGGGGGTCTTGGGGCCGGGAAAATGGTCTAGAAAAAGCCAAACCCAAAGGTGCATAAGGAAAAAAAAAGTGTTAAAAGTCTAAGAGATGACCCCAAAAAATGCACCACGGTAATGAATATGGCAAATCTTTTACTCACCTGGTTTAAATTTAAGCTAAGTTTCAGATTGTAATCATCGTTTTCCCCCCCAAAAAAAGGGAATTGGGTTAAAATTTCAAACTGGTGATGTTCCCAACAAGCAACAGGGTAGCTGTCATTTTTTAACCTGTTGTGAAAAAATCTGAGCTGTGATTGGTTGGTAGGGATTACATAGCTTTTCTCAGTGCAAACACAACATAATATCCGCAGCAGTCTGTAAACACACAAAAAAAAAAAAAGAAAAAAAATTTTTTTTCTTCTTTTCTTTTTATACATAAAACTTTAGGTTTTTTAGTGCCAAAATTTTTTTATAAAAACGGGAAAGGGGCCCCTCCACTGCGAAAAAATGACCTTTATTTATTTAAGACCTAAATTTCCATTTTTCCTAATTGAGGGGGAGAAGTATTGGGAAAACGGCGCTGGAAAAGAACCCCGTTTTAAAACCCCTTTAAAGGGGATATAAAACCCCCCGCCAAATGAAATGAAGCTGTTTTTTCTCGGTCTACAAAAAAGGGCATGTAGAGCCCAAAACCACAAGTCCGGCTCAGGCACCCCCTTTACCCTGGTCTGGCTGTTCTTCTGTAGGTCATACATACAGGAGCAGTGTAGAGCCAATACTACAAGTCTGGCTCAGGCACCACCTTTACCCTGGTCTGGCTGTTCTTCTGCAGGTCATACATACAGGTGCAGTGTAGAGCCAATACCACAAGTCTGGCTCAGGCACCACCTTTACCCAGGTCTGGCTGTTCTTCTGCAGGTCATAAATACAGGCAGTGTAGAGCCAATACCACAAGTCTGGCTCAGGCACCATCTTTACCCTGGGTCTGTTCTTCTGCAGGTCATATATACAGGGCAGGGTAGAGCCAATACCACAAATCTGGCTCAGGCACCACCTTTACCTGGTCTGGCGGGTCTTCTGCAGGTCATACTTTACAGGGCAGTGTAGAGCCAATACCACAAGTCTGGCTCAGCACCACCTTACCCTGGTCTGGCTGTTCTTCTGCGGGTCATATGTACAGGCAGTGTAGACCCAATCCCACAAGTCTGGCTCAGCACCACCTTTACCCTGGTCTTGTTCTTTCTGCAGGTCATACATACAGGCAGTGTAGAGCCAATACCACAAGTCTGGTCAGCACCACCTTTACCCTGGTCTGTTCTTCTGCAGGTCATACATAGAGGGCAGTGTAGAGCCAATACCACAAGTCTGGCTCAGGCACCACCTTTACCCTGGTCTGGCTGTTCTTACTGTTCTGCGCCAAAGTTCTGGCGTCAAAGAATCATAAATATGTCTACTTCTGCTAATGTGGTGGTGACACCCCCAGAATGCCCCAAAACTTTGGCCAAGGTTTGGAGTGCAACTTTTCATGCATCTATAAAAACTGGTCTACTACAGCTTTCTGAGGCCAGAATTCTGGCGCAGCGCCGTTCATACATTTCGCCTTTGGTGTCTATTGAGACCTTTCAGGGAGTGAAGAACCCAGCTATAATCTGCTCTGATTTACAAAATCTGTGGGGATGGGCGAATGGCACAACCAAAATGAAGGCTAACCAATCCCCCATGCAAACTGTCCAAAAAAAAAAAAAAAAATTGGTCAGCTCATCCTAAAATTTTAAGAAAATAGTATAGGTGCATGCAGGCATGGCAGAGAAGCAATACAAACACAATACATTATCAGCAGCACTCTATAAATGCCAAAAAACAGTCAAAAAGAATATAGTAATTTTTTCAAATGCATACTTCTACTTTAGGATACATAAAAATTTGCACTGTGCCCATCCACACAGACTGCTTTTATTCAGTGCAGTATGTAACTGGGACTTTCTTTCTCTGAAAAGATGGAAGTCTGAATAGACACCAAGTGAGGTAAAATGTCAGCGAAGTTTCCCATATGAACTGAGGTTACCTTGTGTCGATGAATGGGCCCTTACAGTTTTGAACAAAAATATTCAATAAGAAGCTCAAATTTTCATGTATCCTAAAGTAGCAGAAATGCATTTTGAAAAAAAAATCCCTTTATTCCCTTTGGCTGTTTTTTGGCGTTTATAGAGAGCTGCTGATAATGTGCTGTGTTTGCATTGCTTTGCTGCCACGCCAGCATGTACCTATACCAATTTCTTAAAAATTGTTTTGGATCTGCTGACCAATCTTTGTTTTTCTGGATAGCTTTTCTCAGTGTGTCTGTGTCTACTGCTAAGTTGGTCAGGGGCCATTTACATAATATTTTAGCTTGTTACTAATTTATGTAAAAAATATTTCCATGTATACTGCACATTGCCCCTGGCATACACACTGAGCTACAAAGACCAAACGTAGTCTTCTGTTGACTATGTTTAGCCTATTTTATGTCAGTATATGTTTCGACTATGCTTTTGTGTCCTGCAAATAAAACATATTCTACCATAAAATAGACCAATGTAATCCAGAGGTGACTATGTATGGTCGACTACTACCAGTGTGGGACTGGGGTGCCTGAAGCCCACCAGTAGAGTTGAGGCTTGGGTACCACCAGTGGAGATGATGCTTGGGGCTCATCAGTGGAGTTGATGTTTGAGGCTCATCAGTGAAGTTCATTCTTGGGGCCCACCATACTGATACTGTACATGACGCTTTCTGCTTCTCTTTCTCTGAGTTTTGCCCTGAAAGAAGCCCCAGGCCTGCCATGCCTAGAGACTCACTAGGAGATTCCCTTGCTTTCCTGTGGGCCAGTGCCTGTCTACTATATATTTGGTATTGCCAAATTATTTTTTGGCATTTTTTTATGTTGCACACAGTGTGGTTTACATATTGTATTAACTTTACTGTGATTGTGGCAATACTATATATAAATAGTCACAGAGTCAGTTATTTTAAATTATTGTGGACTGAACATAAACCACTTAAGAATAACCTCTTTAAACTGCTCCAAATAAAAACATAAATCACAGCACAAAGGCAGCTATAGTTCTAATACAAAAAAAGCAAACTTCAATTTTAATGAATCTAGTAAAACACTAGTGAGAAACTAGCCCTTATTACACCCTAAACAAAAAACAAGCCCTACTCATGTGGAGTAACTGCCCTGAAAAGGGCGACCTCACTCTCAAACAAATCCCTATACAATAAAAATAGTATACTTACAGACCCATAAAGTATCTCAGTAGCAGCTTGGGCTGATAATGAATATAGTATACTCACAGACCCATAATGTGTCTCTATTCTGACTCGGCCATGATAGCAGAAGACTCCTTGTTTATTATATGATAATTCTTTTTGATTATTATCTTACCTTTGTTGACCCATGACATAATCTCTAATGGGTACCTTAAAAGGGTTGTCTCACTATAAGGATTTTGTTTTATGTTAAAGATCTTGCAAAAACAAGTCACCTTGCAATATGTGTCCATTAACAGTATCCTACCTATTCCTAGATATCCCCTCTTGTATGGGCTGCATCAGCTTCTCAGGTCGCTATAGCTACAGACCTGTTCAATCTCTCCTGATAGACTGCCAGCACTGGTTGCTATAGCTACAGACCTGGCTTCTACTGCAATCTAGTAGAAGCCAGTAAACACGCCCCTGAATTCAAAATTAAACTATGAAAACAGGACTGAGGTGAGATGAATCATTGTAGTGAGACAACCCCTTTAAGAGTGAATGTGATAAGTATTGGAGACACACCTATTGACCAAAAGTGAGTATCAATTGTTATTAATGCCTATCTTACGAGTCCTTCTCCTGGGACTGCACTTTTTGGAGTAATCTTGTCCTCCTTCTCTTTTATATACTGTATGTTTATAGTCTCCTTACGTAACAAGTTTTTGCCTCCTCCCTGATGAAACTGACATTCACGTGGGAAACCCGTTGGAGATTTATGGTGTTTAATGGAGATATTTGATTTGGGGACTTACTTTTCTGACATTGAATTTGTTCAATGTTAGTTTTTCCTGTTCTGAAATAGGGACAGAGTAGGGCATTGTTTAGGGATTTGTTCGAGAGTGGGGTCGCCCTTTTCGGGGTGGTTACTCCGCATGATTAGGGCTTGTTTTTTGTTTAGGGTATACTAAGGGCTAGTTTTTCACTACTGTTTTACTAGATTCATTAAAAGTGAAGTTTTATTTTTGTTTATTTTTTGTATTAGAACTATAGCTGCTTTTGTGCTGTGATTTATCAATACTATATATATATGTCTATAGGCACGCAAGGGAGGCTTTAATTTTGCCTCTGGGTGCCATGACAACCAACTATCATTTTAACCCCTCTGAACTAAAATGCTGAGAGATAAAGCAGGTTATTATTATGCTACATTCATAACCTTGAAAACAAACTTTTATCTCACACTACAGTCGCAGTTGTCCTCTGCCAATAAACAGTTTCTTTTGGCACAGTATACTGGCTTCTTTGCACTAAATGCTTCCCAATTCATCCAAGTGACAGCTCTAGAGTGCATCAAGAAGTCCACTAAATTTCAAATGTAATTGAATAATTAGATGCTGTTGGGTACAAGGGAGTCATCAACTTCCTGCCTCACCATTAAGAGCTTCCTCTAAAATGCAGGTGGTGTTATTACATCATCTCACCAGCTGGGGGTCTTCTGTTGGAGCAGCCAGAAGATGGACCTGCAGACCTGCATATTTTGATGCTGAATGGGGACTAGTGAGCATCTTATAATTTGATGCTCTTATTTTTAGGAGAGTGCAATCTATAATATAGAGCATTTTAGGGGGCACTGTATATGTGTTATAAGATTCATTTCAGTGGGCACAGAATCTATTACAATTAGTATTTCTGGAATATATCTTTGTTCAGTTTGACAGCAGTGTGGCAGAACTTGTCAAAATATTAGAGATGTCCCAAAATCAAATCCTATTAAAGTCAATATGGGCACATTTCTGTTTTATGGCCCCTATAAGGCACATACAGCCCTCAAATGCCTCCAAATTGCAAGATGGTTATGGTTAACCCTAACCTCTAACCCTCACTCCAACCATAAAGGGGTTTTCTTTCTAGAATGATTAACTGTCAACATGCAAGGACATCTAAATTAAGACTTTTACTAAACACATTGCTCTTTTGATATTGCCTTGGTCAAGAGATGAGAGATTTTATCTGTTCTGAGTGCACATAAATGTATCTAGGTTACCGTCCATATCTCCTTTCCTGATTAGACAGAGAGTAGGGAGTGACACCACCATGGTCAGGCTGAGCAGAGTCTTTGGACGACATGTATGAAGCTCGCCACGCCGGAGCGCAAGTTTTCAAGCGCTCGAACGTGAAAGCTGCGCCTCATTTATGTCAGCGCAGGAGGTGCGCTCATACATGCGGTGTAAAGTCCACCGCGCCTCGCCAGTGTGTGAAGCGCAGTGCGGGACTTAGGCACAGAAGGGACTGTGCCTAACATGTATTCCGATTCGAGACAGGCTGGAAATCAGCGAAAAATCATTAAACATGTCCGTGCAGCATGGAGTATGAATCAAAAAATCACTTTTATTAGGTGTAAAACATTATCTAAAAAAGAGCTCAAACCTACTAAAAAAATACATAAATAAAATCACTTTCCAAAAATCAAGAACGGCGCTACATCAGGAATTTGGATATTGGAAATTGCCGGGAAATACAGTAATTCAAATTCTGTGAACTATTCTCATTGGTCGGCAGAAACCAGCCAATCAGAATAGGAGTGACAGTGACCCATTAAAACCTATGGAGAACTATTGACCAATCAAATTCAAATGCGGGACAGTTCAAAATACAGTAAAAATGCAGAAAAGAGCTGATTGATTGAGCTAGCGGGGGCTTGGCTATCCTGGCCAATCAGAATAGGAGCAACAGGGACCCATTATAACCTATGGAGAAGTATTGACCTATCAAATTCATAGGCGGGACAGTTCAAAATACAGTAAAAATGCAGAAAAGAGCTGATTGGTTGAGCTAGCGGGGGCTTGGCTATCCAGCCAATCAGAGCGCGAGCTACTTTCTCCCATTGTAGTCTATGGATAGATCGGGGCACTGAAATCTCAGCGCCGTGCGGCATGGAGTATCAGTAAATATATCGTTTTTATTAAGTGTAAAACATTCTCTGTAAAAGAGCTCAAACCTTCTATAAACATACATCACTCAAATCACTAACAACGCGTTTGTCGCCGAGACCGGCGCAACATCGGGAATTGGGATATTCGAAATTGCCGGGAAATACAGTAATTCAAATTCTGTAAGCGCTTCTCATTGGTCGGCATAAACCAGCCAATCAGAATACGAGCGACAGTGGCCCATTATAACCTATGGAGAAGTATGGACCAATCAAATAAAAAGGCGGGACAGTTCAAAATACAGTAAAAAAGCCAGAAAAGAGCTGATTGATTGAGCCCAGGTGGCAAATATGAATCCACCACTCATATGTAGTGCGTCTATTTTGAGTGGAGCAAGAAGGGCGCGATAGAAGGGCGCCCTAAAAGTTATTACTGTCTATGGGAAATATTCTAGTACTGTGATTGGTGGAGGAAGAGGGCTCGTCCTGCTTAGCCAATCAGCGGGTGAGCTACCTTCTCATAGATTTCTATGGGGAAAAGAAATGCAGAGCGAGCTCTGTTTGTGATTGGCTAAGTTAAAAGAGGCGCGGTTATTTGGACCAGTGGGAGAGCGAGCGATGCTCTTATGGGTTTTCTAATGCAATCTATAATTAAACTGTACATGGCAGAAATCAAATGATAAGACTCACGAAGTTGTACCGATCTCTATATAAAATGAACAATAATATGGGGGTAACGAAAATAAACAAATAAATATGAATTCAATGAATTAATTTTTATTTCTTTATTTTCGTTACACCCATATTATTGTTCATTGGCTACCGAAAATTGTTTTCACTCCTTGGAGCTCTGTCACTTATGTCAATGTAATGCTCAGCTAGTTAAAGTTGAGCAAAATATGCTAATGCAAACCACAGCCTGACCAGGTAATATGAGGTTGAAGCTGCCTGTGATTCTGTGAAACAACATGGTGAGAAAACCAACTATCGGTCCTCTCATAAGTGCCGTGCCTCTATACCCGCTGTCTCCCCCACATCTTTATACTGATCCTCTTATCTCCTGCTATGGCTTACTTGGGAAATATACTGTGCGGTAGCCTGCTCATTCTGAGTATGCAACTCTGTGTATGAGGTGGTTTGGGACTCTGGTATACCTCTCTCACTTACCTTAAAGCAGACCTGCCATCTTAAACCCTCTGGAGAGTTACGGTGATCTGGCTCTGCTAAAACACAGTCACCTTGTGACTGGCTACAGCTCTTTTACCCTGCTATTACAGCTTCATCCAGGCTGCCTTTAGAGAACGTGAGTAGCAATGTGAATGATACACAATGATCCTTTTGTCATTATTATAAGGGTCTGTCCACAAGACAGTGACAAAATACTGGTCAGATTCTGTCTTAAGAATTCGGCTGGTATTTTGTTGTCTTCTGCATGGTTTTGGGGGCGGTTCAGTCCGCAGTTTGCGGATTCACCATCCCTTTCAACCATTCAAATGCACATCTTCCGCCCGAAAACCGGAGCAGAAGATTGTGCATGTTGAAAGTTTTTCGGAATGCCGGCGGTGTAAAAAAACATTCGTTAAGTGTAGACTTCTGAACGGATTTTCTATTAAAGTCTCTGGGGATGATTGCTGCTCGGTTTTCAGACGGTTTCGTAAACTGAAAACCCATCTGAAAATCCGACCAAAAACCTTACCGTGTGGCCTGACCCTAAGAACGGATTAATTATCTTCTCTTTATTTCCTATGGGAAAAGTTTGTTTGGTTTAAGTCCATGGATCTGGAACGGACTAATGGTTTATACCAAAGTACCACTGTATGTAGTATAACTAATATGCCTACCTATAGGGGGCCCCCTATAACCTACCTATAAAACCTGTGCAGTGAACAACACAGGAGAAAAATGTCCAAGCCCCAGATGAAGCTTAACCATTAAAGCTTTGTCCTGAGATGTACTTGTAAGCCCTAAACAAGGTAAGCCTGCACAATATATGCCCTCATTAAGACTTGCCAGCAAACTGACTGTGGCATTTACACTACCATTTTGTTTTCAGATTAACCCTACCAACATAGTCCCCTGACGAGCAAGGTAGGTGCAGAAAAATGTTGGGACATTTCTTTTGATTAGGGAAATGTAGGGTATATCATTTTCAGGGAGAGGTTTCTGACTGAGCCGTCTGTCACGGATGCCCCTGTGACCCTCATGCCGGATGTCGGGTCATGGGCGCGCTCATTCCCCTGCCTGTCCTCCTGTGTACTTATCCGGCCACGCTCCTGCTGCAGCCTCTGTTCCGTGGCGTGCGCGGCCCCACTTCCTAGGGCATGCGCGCGCCGGCAGTGTTAAATTTAAAGGGCCAGTGCACCGGTAATTGGCTCTTGCCGGTCGCTTCCCCTATATAAGCCTGCCTCTTCCTGGCTACCCTGCTGGATCTTTAGTGCCATTAGCCTATTGAGAAAGCGTTCCTGAAGTCTTGTCTGATTACCGTGTACCATACCCTTTGCCTCCGTTCCACGACCACGAATCTTGCTGCCTGCCCTGACCTTCCTGCCTGTCCACGATCACGAACCTGCCTTACGATTTTGTACCTCACTACACCTCGGCTGCCTCTGCAAGCAAGTCACGTCAGTGGAAGCAACCTGGTAGACTCCCGCCGCAGCAAGTCCATCTCGTTTTGTGGTGGGCTCTGGTGAATACCGGGACCTACTTAGATTCTGCTCCCTGGTGTGGCTTACGCCATCGCTTGCGGTGGTCCAGAGGATCCACTACCGCTGCTCGTGACAGTAAGATCTGGCCATGGATCCCGCCAAGGTGCCTCTGCCTAGCATCACTGACCTAACCACCATCGTGGCACAGCAATCCCAGCAGATCGCCCAGCATGCCCAGCAACTCAACCACCTCTCCGCCATGATGCTGCAGTGCCTGACCACCCAGCAGCAACGACCCGCTCCTGTGGCTTCCGTTGTTCCTTTGGCTTCCGCACTGGCTGCTGGTCCGAGGCTCTGTTTGTCTATGCCGTCTAAGGTTGATTGGGACTCCAAGGCTTGCAGGGGCTTCATCACCCAATGTTCCCTGCACATCGAGTTAAAGGGGAACCAATTCCCTATGGAACGGTCGAAGGTCGCATTTGTGGTCAGCCTTCTTTCTGGGAAAGCAATTGCCTGGGCTACCCCGCTGTGGGACAGAGACGACCAAGTCACGGCTACCCTCACCGCCTTCCTCACCGAGTTCCGCAGTGTGTTCGAGGAACCTGCCTGTGCCTCTTCTGCTGAAATCGCCTTACTTATTCTGCGTCAGGGTGACTCCTCGGTGGGTGATTACGCGGTACCCTGGCTTCGGAACTGTCATGGAACGATGCGGCTTTAGCTGCCAGCTTCAAGAAGGGCCTCTCCAGCCGGGTTAAGGATGCCCTGGCTGCCCGTGATCTTCCATCTTCCTTGAGCGACCTCATCTCCCTGGCTACTAGGATTGACATCCGTTTCTCAGAACGTCAGGAGGAGCTCCACCAGGAACAAGGACCGACTGGACCTCGTCGGCTCCCTTGTCTTGCTCTGGTATTTCAAAGGCCACCACAGTCGCCTTCCCCGCCCGCGGGCGAAGAGGCTATACAAGTGGATCGTGCCCCCCTGTCCTCTCAGGAGCTCACCCAGAGACGTGAGGAGAACCTTTGTCTCTATTGTACCAGCCCGGAACATTTCCTCCGTTCCTGCCCACTTTGTCCTCAATCTCCGGGTACCCACTTTCAAGCCTCAGCCTTCTTGGACTCTGGGTCGGCTGGAACTTTCCCTGGTGTCTCAGCATAATCTCCCCGTGGTCCGCCTGGAGAAACCTCTGGTCATCTCCTCTGTCAGTGGGGAGATCCTCAGCGATGCAGTTCGCTACCGTACTGAGCCTCTGTTCCTTCAAGTAGGGGCACTACATAAGGAGAGACTTACGTTTTACGTGTTACCCCAGTCTTCGTCGTCCATTCTTCTGGGTCTTCCATGGCTGCAGCACCATGCTCCTGTGCTCAACTGGCAGACGGGCGAAGTCTTGCGTTGGGGGCCAGAATGTCAGTCTCGCTGTTTGGTGGCACCTCGCCCGGTGCTTACCGCTTCTCCAGTACCGTCTAAGCCTCTGGTGGGTCTTCCCGCATCGTATCAAGAGTATGCTGACGTCTTCTTCGAGAAGCAAGCGGAGACCTTGCCTCCACATCGCCCCTATGACTGCCCTATTGACCTTCTGCCGGGCACATCTCCTCCACGGGGCAGGGTTTACCCTCTGTCTGTGCCTGAGACCTTGGCTATGTCCACCTACATCAATGAGAATTTCCAGAAGGAGTTTATCTGTAAGTCCTCCTCTCCGGTTGGTGCCGGGTTCTTTTTCGTAATGGAGAAGGATGCATCCCTATGTCCATGTATCGATTACCGCGGTCTCAACAAGATCACCATAAAGAATTGATACCCTTTGCCGTTGATTACCGAGCTTTTTGACCGGCTCTGTGGAGCCAAGAAGAATAGTAATCCCAAACTGTGGCCACCAGTGGCAGAAGAAGCCTTTTCTAAATTGAAGTCTGCTTTCGCTTCTGCACCTGTATTCTCCCGGCGAGACACAGAGAAACCATTTTTTCTAGAGGTCGACGCCTCCTTGGTGGGGTCCGGGGCTGTGCTCACCCAAAAAAGGGCCCAAAGGCAAGACCCTCACATGCGAGTTTTTCTCCAAAACGTTTTCTGCCGCAGAGAGAAACTACTCCATTGGCGACCGGGAATTACTGGCCATCAAGCTGGCCCTGGAGGAATGGCGCTATCTCTTGGAGGGAGCTCGTCACTCGGTCAACATCTACACTGACCACAAGAACCTCCTATATCTTCAGACAGCCCAACGACTTAATCTGCACCAAGCCCGCTGGTCTCTCTTCTCTTCCCGTTATGATTTTCTGATCCCTTTCCACTCGGCGGAGAAGGATGTCAAGGCCGACGCACTTTCCCGTGCCTCTGACGTGATTGGGGACGAACCTGCTCCACGGCACATCATTCCCCCAGAACGGCTGATCTCTGCTGCGCCCGTTGACCTACAACGAATTCCTCCCGGCAAGACTTACGTACGCCCGGCTCTACGGAAGAGGATACTGTCTTGGGGTCATTGCTCTCATGTGGCTGGGCACCCAGGGGTGCAGAAATCTTGCTCTCGTATATCCGGTTTTTACTGGTGGCCTGGCCTGGCCCGAGATGTTCGAGAGTTCGTGGAATCTTGCACTTCCTGTGCCCGTAACAAGTCGCCTCGTCTCAAGCCGGCAGGCCTGCTTCAGCCGCTGCCGATTCCCAGCTGTCCCTGGACCCACGTGGCTATGGACTTTATTACTGACCTCCCGCCTTCCTCTGGGAATACCGTTATCTGGGTGGTCACAGACCGGTTCTCCAAAATGTCCCACTTTGTTCCTCTGCCAGGTCTACCCTCTGCTCCTCGCCTTGCCGGTCAGTTTTTTCAACACATCTTCCGACTACATGGGCTTCCTCAGCACATTGTTTCTGATCGGGGAGTCCAATTTGTTTCCCGGTTCTGGCGCTCCCTCTGTGGCCAACTCCAAGTGAAACTGGACTTCTCTTCGGCCTACCATCCTCAGTCTAACGGGAAAGTGGAGAGGGTTAATCAGACTCTGGGCTGCTATCTGCAACACTTCGTCTCCGCACGTCAGGATGATTGGTCTAACCTGCTACCTTGGGCTGAGTTCTCCTACAACTCGTTAGACTCAGAATCTGCTGGTGCTGCTCCCTTCTTCATTGTCTACAGATGACATCCGCGCCCAACTCTCCCCCTCCCGGTGCCCTTCGAGGTTCCAGCCATGGATGAGTTGGTCCGGGACCTAACAGCCTTCCCTGACCTTCCTGCCTGTCCATGACTACGAGCCTGCCTTACGATTTTGTACCTCGCTACACCTTGGCTGCCTCCGCAAGCAAGTCACGTCAGTGGAAGCGACCGGGTAGACTCCCGCCACAGCAAGTCCATCCCGCTTTGCGGCGGGCTCTGGTGAATACAGGGACCTACTTAGACTCCGCTCCCTGGCCTGGCTTACGCCATCGCTTGCGGTGGTCCAGAGGATCCACTACCGCTGCTCATGACACCGTTCTTGTCAGGACAGGGGCCCCGCACTTCTCTTGATAGGCAGGACTCATACTAGGGACCTAGTAGGGTATGTGTAGGGAGGGTACATATATATACGCTACTAAACCTCTCACCCTGACCCTGTTATCTTGTTCTATTATTTCTGTCCTTTGCATTTGGCACTCTACAATACTTGTGTCATGTACATTTTTGCTCCCTGATAATTGTATCCATTGTGCCTCTAAGTATGCATGACTCTGGTTTCTAATTTGTGTACTTTACTGTTTTAGGTGTATCTACACTTTTTAACTGTTTATCAGTAAAAGTCACTTTTTATTGATATTTGGCACTCCAAAGTATATATACAGTAGTAGTTAAGAAAGCCCCCTATAACCTACCTATATATATAACGTTGATCAGTGGTCTTTTACATGTGAATATCTAGCTGTCATAAAACTATCACTCCCATTCTGCTCTAACCATTGTGACTTCTTAACATCAGTGGTCTATAACCTAAAGCTCTGCAGCTGTTATGAAGCTACCACTGCCAACATCCTCTGACTACAGTGACTTATTATCATATCCTATCAGATTAGCAGCCTCAATGCATAAATTGCAGAATGAATTATATGTATAAACAAGGTGCTGCCGTATATGTATCTGTAAATATTCATTTGCTTTAATATCCCCAGAAGATGTCTTTACCTCTCAGAACCAAATATGTGTTATGATCAGTGCATGATCCATCAATATGGACTATTTCATTAGCTGTTAACATGCCTTTGGGATCTCACTGGCAGGCGAGTGTTGAATTATGATCAAAATTTCACTACCTCAAAGCTAAAAGCAACTAATTTATACTCACAGATAGAACTCATTTAATGGTGACATAATTCTGGAGCATGAAATGACCACAATCAATATTTATGGAAGTTAATGACTTTCAATCTGGACGATGTCCCAAATCTTTGCACGTATAGAGAGTAATTAGCACCTATACAATGCAAGCAGAGAATCATTTGTTCTTTGAGATCAACCCATGATTAATTTATGAAGATGAAACCACTTTTCTTATCAACTGCAATTCATGGGAGAGCTCAATAATGTAAGTGCTGTCAGAGCCTAGCGCCACATCAGTCTAGGACTGCTTATGTTGGCCTACAGATGAATTATCATTGCTGCAATTCTTTCATGGGGAAAGCGGCATCTTTCATACCTTCCAGTAGCTTGCTGTTCCCCTGTCTTGCTTGTTGGCTTTATATAGAAGTCCTGAACCCTCTACATTCACCAAAATGATATTCAATAGTTGGTGCTACAGAGTTCATTTCCCATTAACCTTTTTGAATATATTTAAATTTCAAACAAACTGCTGAAATGTATAAAGCCTAGAACCAGATAAAATATCACTTTTATTTCACAGCCAATAAAAAACATAAACACATACCCTAATATAAGATACCCTATAGATATCCCTAAAAAGACTAAGACTGCCTACAAAAAATGGAGAGACCGCCCTAATAAGGGCGCCCCCAAACCGGAACCTACACTACCACAACCCTAACTAGCCCTAACAAGCTAAACAATAAATCTTTACACTATGCCACAAATACACAGCAAAAATTATTAATAAATAAAGAAGTGCCCAATTGTGAAAGACAACAATGACTGATAGCAAAGGTTCCGACGCATTTCCTGCCCAATTTAGGGGTTCATCAGGGAACCAAAAGCCACTGAAAGAACCAAATACAAACACATGTATGAAAAAAACTTACGTCCCTCGTTAGGAATAAAGATGACTGATAATGAGCAGAAGGGTCCCTTGACAGATCCCTTCAAAGAGGTGCCAGAAGGCAGTAATGATGATTATTTAAATTTCAGCATCACGGCTAACGGTCTCCATACACCTACATGGTTCCTCTCCCTATGTCTCGAAACTCTTCCATAGCCAATCAGTATTTTACTTTGCACTGATTGCTTTGAATACCTGGTTGGCTCCAGTCCCATTCACATTGTAAGACTCAGTGAGTTGGATATGAATTGAGAAACATTTGTGCTGCAGAGTCCTGGCTCATTTCCCATGAGCCCTTTTGAATATATTTAAATTTCAGTGAAGCAACTAATGGTATTTAAGTCACACCTACATTATTCCTCTCACTAATGAGGAACGTTACCCCTTTCAAGCTATGTCTACAGCCTCAGTATACTGCTTTGCATTGATGAGGGGCAAACAACAAAAACAGCTAAAGCTAACCATATTTGGAGCTACTGGGGCATCAGCCACAGCAACGGCTACGGGGTCTGGCGCCTCCTGTCTCAGAACACCCGGGCCCTCTGTCCCGAGCATTCAGAGGCAGGACTGTCCAGTCTTAAGCCTACCAGGCGTCCAACCCCTTTGATGACGTGGGCGGCGCAATGACATCATAACATTGCGCCAGGCTTCACAGGGAGAAGCCGGACGGAGGATCGTGGAGACAGGTGAGTTAGTTATTTCTTTTATTTTTTTATTTATTTTACACTAATGGAGCCTACCTAAAAACTGCCTACCTATGTGGGGAACCCTTGAACCTACCTAAAGCCTGCCTCTCTATATGGGGCCCCCTATAACCTTCCTAAAGCCTACCTACCTATATGGGGCCCCTTATACCTAAAGCCTGCCTACCTATATAGGGTCCCATATAACCTACCTAAAGCCTGCCTACCTATGTGAGGCCCATATAGCCTACCTGAAGACTACCTACCTATGTGGGGGGCCCCTATAGCTTACCTAAAGCCTGCCTAACTATTGAGTGTCCCCTATAGCCTATATATCTACCTATCTATGTGGTCTGTCTATAGCTTATATACCTATCTATCTATGTGAGCCCCCTGTAGCCTATATACCTACCTACCTATGTGTGTCATACCTATAGCCTATATACCTATGTGGACTCCTCCTATAGCCCAAATAACTACCTACGTATGTGGGGCCCACCTATAGCCTAGCTAGCTGGGGCCCACTTATAGCCTACCTACCTATGTGGGGCTTACCTATAGCCTAGCTACATTGGACCCACCTACAGCCTACCTACCTAGCTATCTGGGGCCTAGCAACTGCCTACTTAGCTGCCTGGGACCTACCTACAGCCTACTTATCTATGTGCGGCATGCCCAGGGGCGTTGCTAGGGTCCTAAAACATCCGGGGCTCGGGCCCTTTGTGTTTTTCTGGGTAGGGCTGGGTTCACACGACATTTTTCCCGCCTCATTGTGAACTGCGGATGTTTTTTTTCAGAGAAAAACCTTGTGTTCCTGTCACTAATTTTCTGCACATCCCACACAGATCCCGTCCATCTCCTCAGCAGTCACTGTACAGTAATAATCACCAATGACAAATTTACTTTTTCATATGACAATACCCCTAAACAGTCACCAAAACATACACCGATACATGGAGCAAATCTACCAGACAAGTGATTGTTACTACAACCCTCCTACAAAACCAAGACCCCAAACTATTACTACTTAAGGCTCAAATAATCCTGCCAGACCCTGACCAAACGCAACCCCCACATGTGACTATCAGCTGTACACAGGCTCTGATTACATATACCCCCCGCCATACCCGTGACCAGATAGTGGTAGATACTTGTTGTCTGTCGGCTCTGCAGACATATAAGTGATTACACTGCAGTTACATTTAGTAACTCACCGGAGACGTCTTTTCTGATCAGCGTCGTTCACCTTCCCTTTTCTTCTCCATCCGGTTCTCACCTTCATGCTGATTGCTCCTGGCCAATACTTGTCCCTGAGGATTTGGACACAAATATCTTAGAATCCTCACATTTCCAGCAACTCCTTAATTATAGGTATAGCAGTCCCTCAGTTAGGTATATAGGGCACTGAAAACAGTATATGGGGCCACCGGCAGGTATATGGGGGCCCCAGGCAGTATATATGGGGCCACAGGCAGTATATAGGGGGGCACAGGCAGTATATGGGGCACAGGCAGGTATATAGGGGCACTGAGGCAGTATATGGGGGCAATGAGGCAGAATATAGGGGCCACAGGCAGGAATATGGGGGCCAAAGGAAGTATATAGGGGCACTGAGGCAGTATATGGGGCCACAGGCAGTATATGGGGGCACTGAGGCAGTATAATAGGGCCACAAAAGGGAAAAGGGGGCCCGAGGGAGTAAAAGGGGGGCACAGGCAGTATATGGGGGCCCCAG
>JAODAL010038139.1:0-39559 GCA_025379985.1 Phyllomedusa bahiana
CCCCCCTGATTTCTTTTTCTGTATGTGGTACCACCATTTCTCCTAGGGGGGGCCCCTGTCTAGGGGTTTTTTTTTGATTCTGATCTGCCCTTCTCCCATAATCCAATCCCTTGCGCTCCGCACCTGCCCTCAATAATATCCCCCAAAATCCGTCCATTTTTTTCACTGGGGAAACGACTCAAACTTCTTTACTGCTTTATTCTTTCTGTTTTGACTACTGCAACTTTTGTTTATCGGTCTCCCTCTCTAAAAAACTCCCCTCTCCAATCTGTCCAAAAGGCAGCAGCGGGCTTGTCTTTTCTTCCAGCCGCTATATGTGCCTTCCCCGTGTCATCATGACGGTTGCCCACCCAGTACAGGTACATTTAAAAAAATCAGCACTTCACCCATAAAGTCCCCACAGCTGTTTCCCCTCTTATCTGTCTACCGCCCTCCCGTGCTCTCCGCTCTTGGAATCAACTACATTCCTCAATCTCCGAAACCTCCATGCCCGCTACAAGTTTTTAACACGTGCGGCACCCAATTTCGGGAACATGCTACGCGGGCGATCACACATTCAAAACCCCTCCAGTTTTAGGAGGGCCCTGAAAATCATCTTCTGGGTCTGGCCCACCAAGATCCCTAACTGCTACACACACATCTGTCCTCCCTGCATTGGGCATCACGGCACTTACTGTATTAGATGTCGTTGGGTGGCGGTTCATCCATTTTTCATGTAAACCACCCCTATTTATAAAACAGGGGACCATTGAAAAACTTGGACTTTTACCGTATGTTTCACCCATACACCCAAATAGATTTAAGCCTCACAGCGGGCCCTCCCACCTTGTGTTCATTTGAAGTACTTTAATGGTAATGACTGTTTTTTACCCTTGAATTTGTAAAGTGCTGCGGAATTTTTTGGCGCTTAAAAATAAAGATTATTTTTATTATCCCCCTAAACACACCACCCCCCATGTACACTGGTGAGGGCAGCATCAGGGTTTGGGCTTTTCTTAAGCGGGGACAGGGAAGATGGTTAAAATTGAGGGAAAAAAGGGAAGGACCCAAAAATACAGGACCATTCGGGAAAAAAACCTGTTGGAGTCTGAAAAAAAAGGACCTGAGATTTGGGAGGGGAAAAATTTATTTTCCAAAAACAATGATCCCCCAAACATAAAGCAAAATTACAATGGAAGGTTCCCCAAAAAAACGTATCCAGGTTTTTAGAATGGCCAAGTCACAGCCCAAAACCTGAATCCAATCGAGAATTTTGGGGGAAAGAGCGGGAAAACGCTGTTCACAAAGGGGCCCCTCGATCCAACCTCACTGAGCTCCACCCTGTTCCCCAAAACGCTCCCACCCAAAAACCCCCAATGAGCTCCGCGTTCACAAACGCTATCCTTTCCAAAACCCCCTTTTAAAGCTCCAGCTTTTCAAAAAACCCCCTTTCCCCTTCCAACCCCCACTGAGCTCCAGCTTTTTCACAAACGTCCCCAATCCAACCTCCTGACTCCAGCTTTTTCACAAACGCTCTCCAACCAACCTTCCCTGAGCTCCAGCTGTGCGCCAAAAGAATGGACAAAAAATTTTAAAAGTCTCTAGATGTAAAAAAACTGTTTAAAGAAAAAACACAACCCGGACTTCAGCTTTTAATCGCAGAAAAAATTGGTGTACAAAGTATTAATTTTAAGGGGGCCTGAATAATATTCCACCCCCCACTTTTCTTTTTTTATTTTTTACAAAAGTTTAAAATATCCAAAAAAATTTCGTTCCATTTTAAAATTTGGGTGTCCCACTTGTTGGGATTTTTCAAAAAATAAAGAGGTCGTTTGTTGGTCCCCAGTGACCATTTTTAAAAGGGCCCAAAGTTCTAAGTTGGCAGATTTTTAAAACCAAAATTTAAAAAAGAACTGAACAAGGATGCCAAGGAAACCCAACCCTACTTTATTCTTTACAGTTATTACCCTGATAACCTTTCTCCCACCAGCTTTTCCTTCCCTGCATTATCTAAACCCTCCTTTTTTCCCTAAAAACAAAGTTTTCCCCTTTAATCCCCAAAACCCCTTTGCTGGGCAATAGTTCTATATCTCCCCCCTGCATTTTTCCCCTTTTCATCTGATTTCTCCCAAACCAACCTTTTTCCCCCCACCTTTCAACCCCCTCCGCCCCAAAAACAGACCCAACCCAAAAATCATTCTACCCCTACTCCCACCTGCTCCCACCCCTCACGGGCCTGCTCCTGGTGCTGGGGATATATCTCCTAACCCGGGCCCCTTCCTAGCATTTTTAAAACTGTTTTTTCTCTAGCATTCCCAAAAACCCACCCCTACAAACTCTGAAAACCCTCTCAACCTTAAACACTTTCCCCTTTTAACCCCAGCTCACATCTTTTCTCTTCCCTGGAGCTTCGGGAAACCCACGGTTTGTATGTAACAAAAATCCCCCTACATACACGACCTATTCATCTCTCAAAAATTTAATTTTTCCTTTGGGTTTCTAAGGGGAAACCGGGTTTGACCCCCTCTGACACTGTCTCCCCTGCCGCACTCTCCTTGGGCTTTTCTCCAACTTTCCCCCATACCCCAAACGCCCCGGGTGACAAGCAAGGGGGTGGTTTTTGGCCTTCTCCTGCCCTGAAGACCCTGCTCTTTTTTTTCCTTTTCCCTCCTCAAACCCTCCCTTACCCCCCCCCTTCCTTTGGGTGCACTTTGTCCGAAACCTACCCCCCTCCAACCGCAAGTGGCTGGGGTTTTTACCGTCCCCCGGGGCCTTCCCATTTCCCTTTCCCCCTCGACCACTTCTTTTCCCTTTGCTTCTCCACTTTCTTTTTCCCCGACATCCCCACTATTGTCATGGGAGAAATTTTTAAAATCCCAATTGGGGGGTGCACACCCCCCCTTCTTTTCCAGCAAACTCCTCTCACTCTTGGGTTTTCCCCTTTTGGCCTCTCACCCGTGGGCCCCTGGATCCACCCACAGAGATGAACACACACTGGGCCCCATCTTCCCCCTTTCTGCCCCCTATCGGGCATCTTTAAAACTTCCCTCACCCCAAAATCTGGGCCACAACCTTGGGTTTTGCTTCTCCACCATTTTCCCCCCACCTGTCCTCCTGTCTCATATCTAAAACACCCACGCAGGGGAAATTTTCAAAACCCAACAACCCCCGCACCCCCTTTGACCCCTCTTGCACCCCTTTTTTTTAAAATCCCACTTTTACAAACCCCGGACACAGCCGCCCCGCTTTCTACAACAAAAACAAACACCACCAAACCCCTTTACTCAGTGCTCCTCCCACACAACCCAAAAGAACCCGCCCAAAATCAACGACCCAAACCCCGGGCACACAAACCTCCCCCCAAACAAAATGAGGCGAGCTTCCCGAAATTTCTGAACGGCTGGAAAAAAAAAGCCGCTCCAACCCCACGACTTTTACCTCTTACAAAAAATCCTACAAAGCCAAATTTAAAGTCCCACCTCATACCGCCAAACGGATTACTTACCACTTTTCATAGCCTCCCTTTTCTCACAAAAACCCAAGGGGCATTTATTTTAACAAATTCCCTTTAACTCTCTCCCCTTTTCCCCCCCGCACCCCTCCCCCAACTCTCCAATCAGGGGGACGGGTTTTGCAACTAAATTTTTAAATTTAAAATCAACCTCACAAGAGCTTCCCCCCTCAGTCCCCACTTTCCCCCCCTCTATTTCCCTACCCCTCACCATCACCCAACCCCTAAACCCCACACCCGTCCCCCCCGAACACTTTTTTTTTTCCCTAACCTGCTTTCCCATGTTTGTCATGATAACCTCTCCTCTCTATGTCCAAATCCAACCCCCACTACCGAACCTTTCCCCCCTGCCATCCTAAAAACCCCATCCCAGACCTCCCCGCACTTTTATTTTCCCCAACCCTCACCCAATTTTTTTAAAACTATCATTTAACCTCTGGCATCTTTTTCCCCTTCCCCCTCTTTTAAAAAACGGGGACCATCACACCCCATCCCCTTAAAGAAAACCCCTCTCTCGACCCCTCCTTTACTGTCCAACTATCGGGCCCCCCTCACTGCTACCCCCTTTTTCATTTTCCCCAAAAATCCTCGAGAGCACGGTTTTAAACCCTTTTAGTGTCCTCCAACCCCTCCTCCAAAATTTTCTCCTTGACCCACTCCAAACAGGCTTCCGACCCCCAAACCAATCCCGAAACTGCCCCAACCAAGGGCACCAACCCACCCAGTAAATGGTAAAAACCTCACCCCCACTTCCTCCTTCCCTCCAGACTGTCCTCTGCCTTTGACCCCTGTCCCCACCACTCCATCCTGGGTACAAAAACTCCCTCCCTCAGCATCACGGACCCCCCGGCCCCCCCTCCTGGATCTCTTATAAAACCCCCCTTTTGAAACGGACATTCAGTGTCCTCAATCCTGGGACCCCCTCCTCCCCCACCCCCTCCCTTTTTGGGGTCCCTCAGGGGTCTTTTCCGGGCCCATCCTCTTTTTTTATCTACAAATCTTTGGGCTGGGTAAACTCATGCCTCGCCAAAGGTTTTTAAATACCCCCCCTGAACGCGGACGGAAAAACCCCGCAATTTTATTCCGGCCTGACATTAACTCCCCTTCTCTCCCGGGGTCCCAAAATGGCCTTTTCATCCCCTTTCCCCCCTTTACCTTTCCCCCCCGCGCTTAAAACTAAAAGTTGATAAAAAAAGAATTCATCATTGAAAAAAATACAGGTAGTGGATCCCTGGACCAAACCGGGAAAGGGTGGTGTAACCGTACCTGGGGGCGGGAAACAAAATAGAAAACCCGGGGGTTTTTAACCAGAGCCCCCCGCAAAGCGGGATGGACTTGCTGCGGGGAGGGAAATTCCGGCGTCCCCCCCGGCGTGGGCTTGTTTTCGGTGGCAGCCAAAGGGAGTTCCCTGGTTCAGAATGTGAAAGGGTTGGCTGAGCGGGGGCAGGCAGGAGGTCAGGACCCGGCGGGGAAGGGTTTGTGGGGCGGAAAAAGGAGCGTAGAGGGTTTGGGGGACAAAGGAAATCAGACAAAACGAGGGCACAAAAGCTTTTTTCTAAAGGCCCGTAAGGCACTTTAAAAAAAACCCGGGAAAAAGGTGACCCGGGAAGGAAAAAAGGGTTAAATAGGGGGCACCTGCCCGCCTTAAAAACCCTAAAGGACGGAAATGGCCCTTTAAATCCTCGAGAGCCGGGGCCGCGCGCGCCTAAGGGGCGGGCGCCCCAAAGCCGGGCCCGGCCCGGAGGACGGGGGGGACCCCAAGAAGGGGAGGAAGGTAAGGGGGGAAACCCGGGAAAACCCCAAACCCCGGGCCCCGGCCCGGGGGGGCCCCGGGGGGGCCCCCCCACCGGGGGGACAGCACGAGTGGGCCCCCCCCAGCCCGGGCGAGGGGGTTTCGGGGAAAACCCCCCCCCTTTACAATCAACTTTCCACCGTCCCTCCTAAACCCCTCCAAACCCGATCTCCTATCCCCCTGTAAATTTGGGCCCCACCCCTCTACCAAAATCCCCAAAAAGGGCCACTGCCTTGGATAACCTTTGACTCCCCTTTATCCTTCAAAAACCACACATTTCCC
Source organism: Phyllomedusa bahiana (assembly GCA_025379985.1). Classification (NCBI taxonomy): domain Eukaryota; kingdom Metazoa; phylum Chordata; class Amphibia; order Anura; family Hylidae; genus Phyllomedusa; species Phyllomedusa bahiana. The sequence goes on from JAODAL010038139.1 coordinate 5,565, forward strand.
AAGCCCTCACCCCCCTACCCCGCCGCCTCCACCTGAAAAAATATTTTAAAGCATCCCCCCATTTCCCCAACCTTTACACTACTAAAAAGCTAGTCCACGCCCTCGTCATCTCCCCGCCTTGACCCACCCCGCAACATCCTTCTCTGTGGCCCCCAGTTAACACCCTTTCCCCCCCTCCAAATCCCTCCTAAACCCCTGGCCCGCCCGTCTTTAAATTTACCTCTCCTCCCCAAATCCCCTCTGCCTCTCCCCCTTTTAAAACCCAAACCCTTAAATGGCTGCCCCTTTCCCAACGAATTCAGTTTAAAAATTTTCTAAATTACCTTCAAGGCTCTCCCTAAACCCCTTTCCCCTCCATACATCTCTTTCCCCAATTTTTCCCGATACCTCCCCCTCACGCAATTTTCCCCACCTCAAAAGGGGCCCCTTTTCCCCCCTGCCCCCCCTCTTAAACAGCTCCTCAAAATAACCGTCCCTTCCCAAAACTTCTTTTTTTCCCCCTGCTTTTACCCACACTCTGGAAATCCCTTTTAAACCCCAAAAAATCAGACTCTCCCCAACTTTTTACCCAGTTTCAAAACAAACCCGAAAACCCATCCTTCAGGATAGCCCACAAACCCACATTAACCCCTAAAAACCCCCCCAAACCCCTACACCGGCCCGCAAGGGAAAGTTCCTTTCCCCACAAACCTTTTGTCTCTCCCCTTCTTCCTTGTGATTGTAAGGCCCCCGCGGGCCGGGTCCCCTTTTCCTCTCTTTTTTCAGTTACTAGTCTTTTTTGGGCACCATTGTATTTGTTTATTTTTTGTTATTATGGGAATTTTTCCCCCTTTAAAAGGGACAGCGCCCTGGAATTAAAAGGCGCTCTAAAAAAAAATAAAAATTAAAAATAATAATGTTTGGAAGCCTTTAAATTGGGGGGAAAAGGATGAAAAGTTCAAGGGGGGTGAAACTTTCTCAAGGGCACTGGGTATGACAATTTAAACCCCAAAAATGTATGCAATATAAAATTTTTTATCCCAAACCCTTGTATGATCCCAACCTGCAGTAACCATATCGATGATATCATAATATTCACAGCAGGTCCATAGGAAAATTACCCCGAAATGGCGCTTTTGTATGGGTTAATAAAGTTTTCAAATTTTTTCAGTTTTTGAAGAATGCTGCAACTTTTTTTGCTTCTAATTTTTTTGGTCATTGTCAAAAAAGATAGATTGTAGATAGATAAAGAGGTTTGAGAGAGAGATAGATAGATAGATAGATAGATGTGCTGATCAATTTTCATTTGATATATATGTATGGGAGATACTGTAACATCCTCCAGTTTTGTTTGTTCACTCCACCCAACTTATCTGGCAGGTGAGAACCAGAACAGAGTATAGAAGGTACCTATACTCTCTGAAAAGTTTGGAGGCCTGGTTTGGGCACAAAGAGAGGCAAGTCTGCTTAGAATTATGACCTTATGTCCAATCTGACATAAGGTTACCTTGCCTTGGGGAGATATAGTATAGACATAATATGTGCGCTAAGAACCACAAATTTCCCTATATACTAGATAAAGCAATAAAGTAATTTAAAATAATAATTTATAATTAATATATTCAGTGTTTGCATATATCTTGGCGATTTCAATCTGCTGTTGTGTTTTCTGAGTGTTGCCGTGTATGTTACAGCCAAGACAGTGTGCACCTGTGCAATTTATAGATAGATAATCACAATTTGGATAAAAAATGTGAGCTAAGAGCCTCATTTTCTTATTTGCTAGATTTATCATTAATGCACAATTAAATAATCTGTATATTCTGTGAATCTGTCTCTTGTCATCTGCAGGTTACAGTGCTGTTGGGTCATTTAACTGTGGAAGGATAGACAGATGTAATATTGTGTATATATAGAAAATAAGATTAGATAATAAGATAAATTTTGTATGGATATACAGATATTAGATAGATAGTTAGATAGTCCCCATCTTGGATAGTTTTGGGGGGTCACTCGGCTCTGGGATCGCCACTTTGGTAAGTGGAAATGGCACAAATATGTCATTCAGACCACAGGGCTGTATTTTCAAATTGGCTTCAGCCAGCTGTATTCAGGCACAGATCAGTGTACAAAAACAAAATGTAACAAAAATCCTCAACTGTCTGGCCACTAGCTAAACACACAGAGAGTCCCTCTCTACCAGTGGTCTGGGCCTACCACACAGCACCACAAAACAAGTACTCACACCAGCCACTGCTGGTTTCCGTTTTTCTCTAGCCTGGGGGTTAAAGCCTTCTCCTCAGCTCTACTGCTGCTCCAAACTCTTGGCAGTTAACCACACACCCCTGCTTTCTGGAGAAACAGGCTTTAATAGGCCTTGAAAGACCTGGTGAAACCTGGCCTGGAACATAGGAAAGGCCTCCCACCCAATACTACAGTCGTTCTGGAAAAGTCAGCCCATATAAGCTGCATTGCAACTATACTACAGACTAGAGGTGTCAGTAATTTTGTTGTGCCATGATAGATAGATAGATAGATAGATAGATAGATAGATAGATAGATAGAAATATGGATTGAAGAATTTCATTATCATAGATGTACAGAATATCTGTATGAATGCTTAAAATTTTCTGTATAAATTCAATTACTTGTACTGTATGTCAATAGTTAGCTTTGACGTTGCTGTAGTAAATGCAGTATCTATTAGTATTATTAGTATTGTATGAGTACTTTATGGAATACTGTATGGCTATGGTATGAGAGCTATGTAGTTGGTAGTAGACCTAAAGGCATTATATATAAACAGGGCTGTGCCAGTTTTCTGCCGTGCTTTGAGCCCAAAAACCTGTCGTAGCCCTGTTCTGTAGAGGCATGAACAGTTATATGACAAAACTTTGCGCAATCTGCGTCAGACACAACACTTTTGAATTTGCCACAGATATGCTATTCTATGCTAGGTGAGGCATACCAGATTTATGAACCCACATACAACAAGTTCATACATACTGTCGCATTCTACACACCTCTATAGAACGGGTGTGTCAGCACCGAGTTTCATACATATCGCCCTTTATGTCTAAAAACACCTTAAAAATGCTTTATAAACTGCACAACTGATCCCTTTATGAAACAGAGCTTCCAACATCACAGAGACAATTTTAGAACACATAATGGATTGGAAACCACTGAATAATGAAGCAAAGGTGTTCACTAATGAAAATCACAGCACTATGATATGTTATATAAAACTTCACCCTTTTTTGGATAAATAAGATACAAAACACTTCCCCCTCATAGTAACCCTTTCAAGAATACCTTACCTATTTTTGATAGAGTTACTATGAGGTAATGTTTTTGATCTTATTTTTAAATTTTACCCCAAAAAAGGTTACATTTTACATAGTATATGATAATGAGTAGACTTCCAACATCATAAGAAAATTAGGCCTACGTTACAAAAAAAAAATGGTTTTTGACGCGTTTTGATCAGCGTTATAGAACTGCCATCTTTGTATGCCCTTCTGTATTGTTTGTACAATGCAGAAGTATGTACTGACAATTGCGCCCCATAGTGGTGAAGTGCCCTAGGGGGACTTTCTGTTAATGTAAAGAAAAAATGTTTTAAAAGTATAGAAATAAATAAAAAAAGTAAGAGTTCAAATCACCCCATTTTGTCATTTTACAAATAAAAGAAAATAACAATAAAAAGGTTAACCCCTAAATTGGTAAACACCGTGTTTTTAAAGCCCAACTATTTTAAAAAAATAACATAAATTTTTCCCTTTCACTGGACACTACAGACTAAAATAAATTCTAAATGCCAAAATTGCGTTTTTTTGGGCGTCTTTTCATATCCCCTAAGTATTGGAAAAAAATCAAAAGGCATTGTGGTGTCCCAGCTATGGCTACCAATTGTGATCCATTTATTATATGGGTATAATGCTATATCTTTTGCATACAATGCTTGATATGTTTGCTGCCACCCTGAAGTCACAGTTTGTAAAAGGTTATATAAGCCATTAATGATGTAATTCCCATATGCCTTTGCTTTCTGTTACTCCTCCTGTTCTGTAAGGTCACATCTTGTCATTTCTGCTGTATCTCCATTTTGACCAGGCATGTTACACAGAGCTGGAAAAGAGAATTTGTTTTGACCTCTGAAATTTATATATATATATATATATTATAATATAAAATATATAAATATAATAATATATAGTCATCTCTCAAGGTATAGTATATCAACTACCTAAAGAACATCAATTGCATCTTGCTCACTGGATTCCACATACAACTGGTGAAGCTAGGGGATTGAACATAGCAAGTTCACTATCTACCATTTGCTCGTAAAGAGACTACTACTCCCACTTATCAGGGACTTCTCTAAAGTACACCAATGGCAGAAAAAGCATCTATTCCAAAATGGTACCAATAAAAATGATGGGCTCTTCAGCCCTCAAAAAATGTACCTTCAATCTGGTCCATAGGTCAATTTTTTTTTTTTTACGGCACTAAAACATAATAAAAACTCTACGTGGTTTTGCTGGAATTGTATCAACCTGCATAATACATATAACACCATTTATATCAAGGAGCAAACACCGTTAAAACCAAAAAAACCCAAAAATGGTGCAAGTAACTTTTTCTTCACATTGCACCCCATTTAGATTTTTTTGTGGTTTCTCAGTATATTCTATGGAACAGTTAATGACACCATTGGAAAGTACATCTTGTCCCACAAATTAAAATCCCTTATATGTTTGTGTAGATGGAAAATAAATAAGTTATGGCTATTGGAAAGCGTGGAGGGAAAAAAAATGAAGAGCCATATTATTATGACTGGGAAAGGATAAAGTGGTTTTGTCTCTGTGGACCTTGCTTGATCTTTAGGGCAGAGTTTCCTGTCTGTCCGTGGTACTTTTATAGTTGCTCATTAGTCCACCTGCCTACTTCATTCTGAAGTATTAGGGCTGAGATAGAGACAGGTCATCAATATGTAAGTCCCAAGAACCCAATAAAAGCTCAAGTTTCTATTTCATAAGATTAGCATTTCTCTGCATAATCCTTTGGTTAGTTTTGAGAATGTCTAGCTAATGCCAATCTATTCACTTTCATAGTTGACTCATTGGTCTCCTAAGCACCAGGGCTCTAAGGTTATGACTAGCAGTGTATGCATATGCATAAATCAATATACAGTAAAATGTCATTTAGGTGTTAGTGGTTAAACCTGCAGCACCGATGATTTAGCTGTGTATCTTTGCTGTAAACACTTCCAATACAATATTTAAGAGCCCTGCAAATGTGAAGTGGGCATTAGCTAAGGCCGAGTGCACTCTGGAAATTGGATTGCGTTTTTCACTGCCAGTTACAATCTTTACATTTTATTTGAACAGATCTTGTTTAATCCCTTCAATGCCAACAGACTCACAAAGGTAAATGGATTAAATGTGCGCAGTGAAATAGAAGGAGAAGGGGGGAGATGTGCCGGGGAAGTTTTACAATTAACTTAGATTAAAGGAGAAAGTTTATTTAATAATTAGGGCACAGTTCAGAATATCAGTATATTATAATTATGGAAAAACCCAGAAAGTGAATCTTTCATGTTAGCAATATTGAAATCCTTCCATATTAGTTAGTTTACCATGAAAATAGTGACTATACAATGTGAGGATTCAGGTAATTATGGAGGTCAAAAACCTGCAAAGAAATTACTAAAAATGGGTTACATAAATTTTCCCTTTTATTCTATCTCAGTCACTTAGTTATGGTTATAACAAAATTGGCAATGATTAAAGCGCTTGTTCAGGCTTAGAAAATGATTTTTGATAGGGTCGAACTTTCTGGCACACTTTACACTTATTTAATGCACCTAAAAACTGACACAGCACCGCAAATTTTCGGATATCTCGCCCTTAGAGTGTAGGATCAGTGTTCTTCTGTTTCTCAGTTTGAAATGAACCTGCAGTCTTCTTCCAAGATTTGTGTCCGGACCCTGGAATAACCCTTTAACTAACACAATGCTAGCTAGGTACAGGACCCAGTCTGGGTAGCATAAGGGACCTTAGTGGCTTTTATGCCAAATATTGGTGGATGGCCATCTACACTGTTGTAAGGAAAGAATAGTGCTGCCCATTAGCGTCCACATATAATTGCTATAGATAACAATGACATGCAATCTCTATCCCTTCATTCATCTTCAGACACTTTGATATTCAGTTTGCAGCCTGCTCCTAGTTTTAGACCTGGACGTGCTCCTCCCAGTAATCCATGCTGTATGTGAGGGCTGTGTGTCCAGGATGCTGCTACCCTCACTAGCTCTTATGTATTAGCGGAGTATCCTAAGGCCGTGTTCACACGGCTTATTCACGGCGGATTTGTGCGCCGTATTGAGCGCACAAATCCGCCGTGAATACGGGGCGGGACGGGGCGGGGCCGGAGCGCGGCGGGGGCGCCCTCCCCGGCCCCAAATACAAAGCAATGTTTAAGGCGCGTCCGCGCCGTAAATAATGTGCATGTCACTTTCTCCCCGCCCGACGGATTTGCCGAGCGGGGAGGAGCGACGGATTCCACTGTTCTCAATGAGAGCAGTGGATTACCGTAATGACTCCGACGGATTGGCGCCGTATTGAAGCGCAAATCCGGCGCGGAATACGGCGCCAATCCGTCGGCAAATAAGCCGTGTGAACGGGGCCTAAGGGTGCGGTCACATGGCAGTGGACAAATACCAGTCGGTTTACCCGGCCGATATTTGTCCGGTTTTGCGGCCTTCCCAACGGCCGGGGGGAGGTTGGGAGGGGGGCAGCTTTTCTCCGCGATGAGCGGAGCAGAGCCCTCCCCCCTCCCATTGGGTGTTCATTTTCCGTCCGGAAACCGGACATGCTCAATGTTTTTTGAGCAGCCCGTGGGCGGAAAAACCGCCGGGAGGAAAACCCTTGCAGTGGGGACTGCTGCACGGGTTTTCCATAGAGCACAATTGTGTTCATTTTCGGCCGGTTTTTCAGGCGGTCTGAAAAACCGCAAACCGGCTGAAGAACCAGATGAAAACCCATTCCGTACAGACATGTCCTCACTGTGCTGGCCAATGACAAATAGTGAGGCAGAGTAGTGTGTGATTACTCCTCCTTCCCACAGAGTCTGCCCTGGGAGCCGTCAATTCTCACTACACTCATAACAGCCTCAGTAATTCACTCTTCCCCCTTCAGAATGCCTTATCTGTGCTTTCCTCTCTGACATAGCATAGCTTGTATGATCTGCCCTCCCTGAAGACTTGGATGTTTTACTTTGTCTGGAGGCTGATTGGACATTTACAGCTTAGCCTTTCTCTTTACTGCTATCTTACTGGAAAAAAATGGAAAAGAAGAGCAGAGAGATGATATAGCCAGGAGCAGTGTGGGATCTCGGTTAGAAACCTCAGGACAGCCAGGTATATAAGGAGTTGGACTGACATTTTATTTTTAAATGTCTTTTTATTTTTTAATAGCAATTTTTCACATTTTCAAGAAAATTTGCTACGCAGATTTTTTAAGGGACCAGTCCAGTTCTGACATGACTTGGAGGGGCCTGTATGTTAGATACCCCCATAAATGACTCCATCTAAAAATCCTCACCCGTTAAAGTATTCAAAACTGTGTTTAGGAAGTTTGTTACTCTTTGGGGGTTTCAAAGAAATTAAAGCAAAATGGAGGTGAAATTTCAAAATTTCACTTTTTTTTCAGATTTTCAATTTTAATCCATTATTTACAGGAACACGGTAGAAATGACCAGGGAAATGCAACTCGACATCAATTCTCCTGAAGCTGTCATTGATTTTATTTTTATTTTTTACAGTGTTCATCATGTAGGTTAATAGCATGACAAATTTACAGACTAGGGGTGACATGTCCCAAAAGTAGCGTCCGTACGCCAGTTTGAATGTGGCATAAAGTATCGAAACCCTAAAAAGGGTTTTTCCCAATTTTGTTCTGCGCTTTGTTTTGTAAAGTTTTTTGTAGGGTTCGTCAAATGTTTTAGGCTTTTTCGCCTTTTTGTCGATGTGTTGCTTGGGCCCTTTTTGGGCGCCCCCGGCTTCAATACTTAAAAATTAGGGCATTCGCAGTTCTACCATTTTTTACGGGCCGTAGGTTTTGTTTTGGATTGCATGACCCCTCGCGGCCTTATGGATTGGAGCGCGGTTTGTGTGCCCTTTCTGGCCCCCTCAGAATTTTTGTCAAATTGAAATTTTTGGGGCGCATTCTCAAATTAAGGTTTTTTGGCATTTGAGCAATTTTGGGAACAACATTCAACTCAGAGCCACACAGTAGGCGCGGGCTACAATTAAATCGCAGGCAAAAATACAGGAGACATTCTCAATAACCCCAACAAAAAAATAAAAAGGGGGGCATTTGCAAAGCACCGGGGTTTGCGCACACATAAATGTGCAGAACTTTCCCCCAAAAATGACAAAGTTGGACAATGCAAACTGATCACCACCGGGGCACAAAACCACACTCACGCACGACAAAATGTACGATGCCCTAAAATAACATAGAAAACACCCACAGGAAACCCCCCATACAAATTGGGGGGGCACATGTAGGGCTAAAAAAGGCGCATCAGCCACACAAAGATGGCATACAAAGACGACAACCCCATACACTTGGGGTACACTACAAAATCGGGAGACACATACACCAAAAAACAAAGTTGCATGTTGGGGACATTCCCAAGTTTTTACTCATGCGGGCAATACCAAAATTGTACTTTTATTATTTTTATCCTTTTTGGAGAGATTGGCGTTTGTTATGGGAAAGGGCAGTGTGTGTTTTATTTTATTTGTGTTTGGTTTTTATACAATTTTTTTTTAACAATTTTACTTTTTTTCTTACTTTCCCCCAAAGGGTATCTATTAGATCCGCTAAAATACTAGAACACATCTTTACGCTATGTATTTACTGTTAAACATCATGCCAGGTTGGCCATGGTGATATCACAGGCAACCAAAAGGCCTTTGTTAGGCTTCCAGACTGCCATAAAAGCCCTTGGCACCCCGTGATCTTGTCACAGAGGCCAAGGAGAAGAGGAAGCTCCCCCCCTTTTTTCTTTCCCTTTGCGGGGCCCTGGTCACATTGACCACGGGTATCAAAGGTTTAATCACCATGACCGGGGGCAACACCACCTTTTTTTGACGGACATGAAATCAGCATAATGTAAGCTGGGGTCCATGGCTATTATCAGGCTTCGTTGAACCCGCATAATCCCATGATGTGTTACGTTTTTTAACGAAAAAAATTGAAAACGGCAAGGGTTTTTATGGGGATCGAAATTTCCAGATATGCGATAATTTTTAAAGGTTTAAAATCTGTGCATCTCTATTAGATCGCGCCTTTTTCGGGGCTTCCGTAATTTTTGGGGGCCAGAAATCAATTACAAATAGAGCAGGTAGATTTGGGACGTCAGACGGGATTGTTGGTTGCGATTGGGTGGGAAAAAACCAAATTTAAAACCTCTTTTACATGAACGCGTTTTCCCGTTTCAGCCCCAGTTCTCTCGCGTTCATGGGATGGGGCCCCTCTCCTGTGGGCCAACAGCTCAGCGAAATTAGTCATTTCTGCACAGAGAAACCCCATATTAGCTGGATCCCTTTCCCAATTTAGTTAGTTAGGATTTTAAGATTTTTTATGTAGTTTGCTAAGAATTTTTAAAACAGCATCTACCGCTTTAAATTCCCGGGGGTGGGCGCGGGGGGGGGGGGCCCCGCGGGCGAACACACAGACAAGCTCCATCTATAAAAGAACACTGGATAAAGTTCACCAAGACTTAGTGTAGACATTGTAGTGGAATATCTTTATTATTAACAGTTTGCTATTGAAATATTTCCTGGATATTGGGCAGCCTGAACTTATATTGGATACACATCATTTCTAGTAACTGCAGGTCTCTTTGTTAGCTGCAAAACTCCGCTGTTATTATCAGTAAAACATTTCAGATAGGTGTTCATTTTTAATTTTAACCCATTACAACCCGTGACTGTTGATATATCCACCTTGCAGTTAAATTACAATCCCCGCAATCTTTTTAGTCAGCAAAAGGTTGTTTGTTGCCAAAAATACCGTGTATCGTACGAAAACATCACAGTTACGTGTTTTTTTTACTTTTGCGCACCCAGCATTGTTCATTGACGCAGCATCTACGTAAATCTTAAAATAGCAATTCTATATTCACCACAGGTGAATTGAAAGGTGCAAAAAATATCGTTTATTATACCAAAACATAAACAGTTACGTGTTTTTTGACTTTTGCGCACCCAGCATTGTTCATTGACGCGGCATCGACTTAGATCTTAAAACAGCAATACTATATTTACCACAGGGGAATTGAAAGGTGCAAAAAAAACCCTTTATTATACCAAAAAATAATAGTTACGTGTTTTTTGACTTTTGCACCCAGCATTGTTCATTGACGCAGCATCTACGTAAATCTTAAAACAGCAATTCTATATTCACCCCAGGTGAATTGAAAGGTGCAAAAATACCGTTTATTATACCAAAACATAAAAGTTACTTGTTTTTTTACTTTTGCACACCCAGCATTGTTCATTGACGCAGCATCTACGTAAATCTTAAAACAGCAATTCCCATATTCACCACATGGTTTAATTGAAAGGTGCAAAAAATACCGTTTATTATACCAAAACATAACAGTTACGTGTTTTTTGACTTTGCGCACCCAGCATTGTTCATTGACGCAGCATCTACGTAAATCTTAAAACAGCAATTCTATATTCACCACAGGTGAATTGAAAGTGCAAAAATAACCGTTTATTATACCAAAACATAAAAAGTTACGTGTTTTTTGACTTTTGCGCACCCAGCATTGTTTCATTGACGCAGCATCTACGTAAATCTTTAAAAAAGCAATTCTATAAATTTACCACAGGTGAATTGAAAGGTGCAAAAAATATCGTTTTATTATGCCAAAACATAACAGTTTTCGTGTTTTTTGACTTTTGCACACCCAGCATTGTTCATTTGACGCAGCATCTACGTAAATCTTAAAACAGCAATTCTATATTCACCACAGGTGAATTGAAAAGGTCCAAAAAATACCGTTTATTATACCAAAACATAACAGATACGTGTTTTTTGGGCTTTTGGGCCCCGTCCAGATTTGTTGATAGCACCTTGAAGTTAAATTTGAACCCAAAGAAATTTTTTGTTTTGATTAAGGGATTTAAAATTTACCCTGTGATTTCCCGTCTTTTAATAAAGACTTTCCAAAACTTTTCCTCCCTTTCCCCTAAAATTTTTATATTTTGAACATGGACCCGAAATGCGGGGGGGGGGGGGGGGGGTGGTAAGCAGCAAAGGGGGAGCACATGGGGGTTAGGTACGGGGAGAAGGTGCCCCTTTCCAGTGCCTGGCGAAACACGAATGCCGGGGATCGTCATTTTGCAGGCCCGCGGGCCCCTTTTCTTCGCTGGGTCGGGCCCCTTTGTGAATTAAGAAAACGAACATCTTTCGCCAATCTGCCCCTTCAGGGGGTTAATGAAACCCTCCCAAAAAGCATTTTCTTACCCCCTCGTCCGCAGTCCCGGGCCACAAATGTCGCATCAGCATCTCACACCCGTCCAACAAAAAGCCTGCCCAATGTAAAAACTCTTTGTCCCCAAACCACTGTGGAAATCCATTGTCTAAAGAACCCCCGCTGAATGATTCCGCCCCCCACTTTCAGCGCAAACCCCGCTCCCCCCCTTTAAACGCCGCCCAAAAAGGCCCAAAGGACCTCTCAAGCGGGGCCTTTTCTTTGAGAAAGGGCCTTTTGATTCACCCAGGGGTTCTTATGCCCCCTTTGCCGAAAAAACGCATCATAAGGCAAGGGAAACCTTAAGGGGTTTAACCCAAACCACCAACATGTCTAGTCACATCGGGGAATGCAGGGAGTTAAAAAATGGAGGGGAAACCATTTGGGCCCAAAAAAAAGGCCAGAAAGGGGGGCCCCCAACCACTGTCCACACCCCCTGTCCCCCGCCCCCCTCCTCCTCCCCCGCCCCACCAAGGGGTTCCCCTTATCTCCCCAAATTTCTCAGAGTCATGATCGGGTTTTTCAGCCTCAGCTTCAGCCCCCCGGTCCCCTGAGTAACCACCAGCACCACCAGAGACCCCATCCAAACCCCCCTTCTCCTTCCTTTCATTTTTGACGCCTGCACCCGTAAAGGGCCCATTTCTAGCACCCGCCTTCTTTCTTCCGGGTTTTGGGGGAGCAAAAAAAAAAAACACTTTAACCCAAAACCATCCCAAACCCAAAAAAGCCTGAATGTGGGCATTGCCGGGTTTTTGGGCCCTTTGGGAAAAATTTTTGGGTTTTTTCCCGTTTTGGTGGCCACAGAGGGGTTCCCCCCCACGTAATGGCCCTCCCCCTCCCCCCAATACCAAAACCCGACACCCCCTTTTCTTTGCCAAAAAAAGGCCTTTCCCTGCCCCGGGCCGGGCCACGTGTCATCTAAAATTTCAAGGGGGTTTTGTCTGCATCGGGTGCCCGGGAAAAAAGCCCCATCTCACCCCCGACACATGGACTAGTAAGCAGGGCCCAAAGGGCCCGCTAAAATCCTGTGACAGCTCACTGGGTGGCGGGGGTTTGGGATGTCTTTTTGGGGGTAAACGGTGGCTCTCAGGCTCGGCACCCCCCGCTCTTCAAAACCGCAGGGATGGTCCCGGGGTCTTTCCCCCAAGGAAACCTGATGGAAATCCCCGTCCCCGGGAGACCCAGGCCGTGTTAAAATTAAAATTCTGCCTTGGGAGCCCCTTTCCAAAACCCAGGTCGGAGTTTTGGACAGCTCTAGCAACGAGACCGAGAAACTGGTTGGGTGACAAAAACCTTGTGCCAGGCAAGGTGGTGTGCGAAAAAACGGGCGAAATTTTGCTGGCCGCCCTTCAGATGGGGTTAGGTGGAGCACACCCTTTGGGCCTGGCCCCATTAAAGGAACCTTGTCCCCCAGAAATTTCTAAAGGTACCCGGTCTGGACGCCTGCTGAAAAAGGCTCGAGGTCGGGGATTTCCCGCACTTCTCCCGTTGCACCCGTTTCCCGTCCCCCCTGGCTCCCTTTTTGCAGGTAGTTTCGGCCCCCCGTAAACCTTTCTCATTGTTACGGGCCAACACCGCTGGAATTCCACCCTCCACAGGGCTCCAGCGATTGGGGCCCAGCAGCGCAATGCCTTTTCCGCATACGAAGTGACTTTGGCCTGCAACAGCGGTCCCCCCCCCCGGCCCTCGGGGTGTTAAAAACCACCGGAGGGGGAGCAGGTGAAAGGCTCGGGCACCATCCTTGCCTTTTTTGAAAAACCCCCAAATGGTCATTGCGGCCCAATGCCCTTGTCAGCATGAGCATTGTGGTGACTTAGTTTTTGGAACGATCTTTGGGGACACTCTGAAAAAAACCAGGTCCCGCCAGCGACGGAGGAGGAGACGGCCCACGGGCCCTTTCTCTCCGTAAAATTTCCACAACCCCCGGGAAAGTTTCCAAATTTTCCTTTCCGGTTTTCATTGGGCAGTGGTTGGGGCCCCAGACCCAAGTGAAAGGTGGCGCATAGTCTCGGGGTGATCATCTCAGGAAAGTCGGGGACTGTTTTTGAAGCTTGCCGGAGGCAGGGGAGTAGGAGGAGGGGGAGGAGGGGGTTTTCCTTTAACACCGAGTTACCGACGCCCCTTTCCCTTGGAAAGAGGTTGGGGCAATTTAGGCGGAGGGGGGAAGATGAGGAAGATCAGTTTGTAGTGCCCCTCGCCCCAAAGGGGTTTGGGGAAATCAAGGCCCCCATCTCTCCCCATGATTTGTTTTGGATACTCCTTTTCCCTCCAACATGATCCTGGGCATTAAGGCCATCAAAATGCAACATTATTTGGGGGGGCCAACCTTCCGGGGACCCCCGGTACAAAAAAAAAAACAGAACTTTCCATCCACCCACCCAAATAGAGAGAAAAAATAAAGGGGAAATGGAGCCCTTGCTGATTGATAAAACTGGAGCATCTTTTTGCGTCTCCCTTCACTTTCCCCCAAATGTCACGGGGGAAAACATCAGCGACGTGACAGCCCGTTTTAAATGCCAATTTGGGGTAGCGGCAGCGCGGAAGGTGGCCCGAACCTAATGGGGGACCTCTGGCAATCTTTGTTTAAACCCCCCACCAACGCAAAGCAATGCGGGCACACATCCAAAACACAGAAATCCCGCTTAAGATCATGGTGCCCCCGACCAAAACTGCGTCCAAACCCCCGATGTTTTTGATGTGTTCCGGACCCTAAACTTCTGGGTTAAAAAAAAAATTTGGGCGAATGGCCCGAGCTGGCTTTCCCCGCCATAGAGGTTTGTCCTCCCCCCCGCAGCCAGGGGGAAATCGAGCGGACCTTCAGCAAAAGCTTGGGGGAGTTTACAGACAAAAGCATAAGGCTTTCCACCGAAATGTGGATTGTTTGAAAAATTTATCAAGATGAATCAGGCTTTGGGTCTTATGATGTTTTGGGGGCCCCCAAATTTCCGAGGCACCGATTTTGGGCCCGGGCTACTTCACATTCCTTTTCAAACCCGAAAAGGGCCTCTTGAAAAAAATTTTTTTAAAAAAAAAAATCATTTTTTACTGCAATTTTTATTCTTTTTTTCCCAACAGTTCTTTTTTTGGGGGTTTTTTGGGGGTGAGGGGACTGTAAAAAACAGCAAGGTTTTTATTTTTAAAAAGATTCCCTTTACTCACTTTATCTTAAGAAGTTTTCGCTTGTCAAAGTTTTGAGGTCTGTTTTCTGTGGGGATACAGCTATTTAAATTTTGGTCCTTTTAACAGAAATGTGGGTTCTAAGGGGGCTTTTCCCCCCACAATTTTTTAAAAGTGGCTAGAAGTAAAATTTTTAAAATTTTTTTGGGTCATGTAGCTGTGAGATAAGCAATAAAACATGGCCTTTGGGAAAAAAAAAATGTGGCCTTTTTTTAAAATTTGGGATTTCTCCCCCACAATTTTTTAACCCGTGGCTGGGGAAGTATTTTTAAATTTTTTGGGTCAGCTGCTTTGAAATGCAGCAATACTTTCCCCGGGCCCCATTATAAAAAAAAATGGGTTTTTTTCTAAAAGACATTTTTTCTTCACAATTGACCAAAGTGGCTCAAGGGTCATGCTTTGAATTTTTTTGGGGGGAATTTTGCTTTGAAATTTCAGCAAAAACTAGGGCCTAAATTTAAAAAAAAAGGTTGGGTTTTTAATAGAAAATTTGTTCTTCAAAAATTGTCAAAAGTGGCTCATGGGTTTATTCTTTGAAATTTTTTGGGGGGATTTTGCTTGACATGCAGTAACTAAGGTCCCATTCAAAAAATGTTTTTTTCTAACGACATTTTTTTTTTCACAATTGTCCAAAGTGGCTCAAAGGGGCATGGGTTTGAAAATTTTTTTTGGGGGGATTTTGCTGTGGGAAAAGCAGCTATACTAGAGGTTTCCCATTCTAAAAAATGTTTGTTTCTAACAGCCCTTTGTTCTTACAATTTTTCCAAAGTTGGGTTCAAGGGGATGCTTGGAAATTTTTTTGGGGGGGGTTTTCTGTAAAATGCAGCTATACTAGAGGTCCTATTTAAAAAAAGTTGTTTTTTAAAGGGCATTTGTTTTCACAATTGTTCCAAAATGGCTCAAGGGGGCATGGGTTTGAAAATTTTTTGGGGGGAAATTTTTTTTTTTGACATGCAGCTATACTACGGTCCTATTTTAAAAAAAAGGTTTTTTTCTTTAAAAGCATTTTTTCTTTCACAATTAAACAAGAGTGGCTCCAAGGGGGATGGTGTGTCAGAAACCGGAATAAGGGGACACTGTTAATGGACACAAAATTTCAAAAATGACTTTTTTTGCAAAATCTTTTAAAATAGAAACAAAACCCCGTATTGAGGGCAACCCAAATTTTAAAACAAAAAAAAAAGAGAAACAAAAGACCAAAGGGGGATTCCAACCTATTTTTTAAAAAAAGTGTTTTTTAGAAAATTTAAAGGGCTAAAAAACTTCATGTACCAAAAAAAGCTGTTAAAAAAATTTTCCCCTGGGAAATTTTACAAGGGAGGGACAGGAAAAATTGACCAATGTAGGGTTTTTCAGGGACATGGATATGGAAACACGGGGGGGAGAACAAAGTACGAGCCATTTTTCCAGCACGTTTGAGTAAAAGAGAAAAAGAATGCCCAAATAAAAGGGGACCCCGGGGGTTTAAAGGGGCCCCTTTAAACCCCCATATTTTTCCCTTTGAAGCTTTAATTGGTCCACACTCATACGGGGGACAAGCGCTAAACCCCGGGATTTTTCTGGGGTTCTGAGGAAAACCCCGGGTTTTTTCACACTTCCGCTTCCCCACTCTGCTTCAGCACACAGTTTTTTGTTTTCTGGTCATCAGGGCATTTTAACCTGCGTGTAATAAAGACGGGGCGCCAGCCTGGGCCCCCCTCAACCCGCACCCCCTGTTTAAAAAAGGCCCCGGGTCATTCTGGGCCCCGGACAGGGATTTGCAAAGGTCCCTGAAACTAAAATGGTGGGTTTAAAGACTCCTTTTTTTTTTCCCGGGATTTTTTTTAAAAGTGGGGGGGGCCCCTGCAGGTTTGGGGGTCATGGGTGTGGGCCCCGGACAGGGGTATTCAATGTCCAGTTTTAAGTAAGAATGATGGTTTTAAATCATACTGCCCTTTGGGACCCTTTTTAATTTGTGGGGTGATGCAGGTTTTAAAGGGGCGGCTTGGTACAAGACAGGGATAGTTTAATGGTCCCCGGGGGCCTTTTTTTTTTGTGGGCTTTTTTTAAACCCAATGTGTTTTCCTAAGATGTAGAGTAAACCATTTGACTGTTTTGGGGTTAATTTCCAAACTTCCCACCCCTTTTTTTGGGTGAAAAAATGAAGGTGTTGTTTTCTCCCCCCATAGACTTTAAAAGGGCCTCGGGTCATTAAAACGACGCTCACTAACGAAAAAAACCTTATCGATAGGGCCCCACTATCGACTATCGATCGATCCGTTTGCCAAGCAATCGCTCAAACTTTCTCATGGACGTATCCAAAAGTCCCAAATTTTTAAGAACTCCTTCCCACCTGGTTGTATGGGTATGTCCCAAAAGGGTTTTTTCAGGCTCAAATTTAAAAGTCTCAATTTTCTATATAAAAATCATCAATATCAGCAGCAACTAAACACTAAAAAAAAAAGTCAAAGGGAAAAAAGAATTTTTTTGGGGAAAAGCATTTTTTCTACTATAAAATAAGGGAAAAACTTGGGTTTTTAGTGTACATTTTGATAAAAAACTGTAAAAAAACTGTAAAAGTATTTTAAACTGTATATTTTATAGTAGCAAAATGCTTTTCCAAAAATTCTTTATGTCCTTTTGACTGTTTTTTTTTTCCCTTAGATTTCTGCTTTTTTGTTGTTTTGTTGCTTTTGATGCCCAACCTGTGCCCTTAAAACTTTTTTTTTTCAAAATGGATGTGCTGACCAGATTTTGTTTTTTGACTGTTTGGGGAGGTGGCTAGTCCCCAGCTTGGTTTATGCACTCCACATGTCTACACAGGCTTTTTAATTAGATCAGGTTTGTAGTTGGAGCCTTCTAACCCTGAAGTGTGGAGGTCTGGACAGACACCTAGAGAGAGATAGCATGTAGAGTAGGTTCTCACCTGAAATTTGGGTCATCTTGCCATGGTAGGTGGGTTTTTACAGTTTTTATCAAAAATGTACACTAAGAAACCCAAGTTTTCTCATATATTTTATAGTAGCAGAAATGCTTTTCCAAAAAATTCTTATGTCCTCTTTGACTGTTTTCAGTGCTTTAGAGTGTGCACTTATACGTTTATTTTGCAAAACAGATGTGCTCACCAGATTTTGTTTTTAAAATGTCTCAATTGGGACTTCCTTTTGCTAAAATTACATTACAGCTCTGACCTATCCTAATAGGTCCAGTATTACAATCCAGTATTATAAGATACAAAGCTGTAGTTAGACATTGATAAGTACGTTCACAGGTACAGGTATGCGCCTCAATATACCTTCAGCAGCGCTGCTGAAAGTACACGCTGAGGATTTTGGAGCTCTGTTCAACTGACTGGTGCTGGATGACAAGAGAGTGTTAACCCCTTCCTGACAGCTCTTCATTTTTTTCTCTCCACTTCCAAAAGCCTAAAGTTTTTTATTTTTCTGTCCACACAGACATATCAGAGCTTGTTTTTTTGCAGCACAAGATGTACTTTTTAATGATGCCATTGACCATACTATATAATGTGCTGGGAAACAGAAACACAATTCTATGTGGGGTATAATATGAAAAAATGCGAGTAATTTTGGAATTCACTGTTTGGTATAAATGACGTTTTTGTGGGGTTTTAGTACTTTAAATAAAAATCTTATTTTTTTGTTCAAGTTGCATTGTAGCCTCTTTTTCTGTGACCAATAGCTTTTTTTATTTTTTTCCATTTATGGACCTGAGGGAGGGCTCATTTTTTGCAGACTGAAGTGTGAATGTTATTGGTACACGGTACTTTTTGTTCCAATTTTTGGGGACGCAAAGTGGCCAAAGAATTGCAGTTTTGGAGTTGGGTATTTTTTTCTACGGTTTCATATTTTTTATGTTATATTTTTATCAATCAAACTTTTACAGACGCGGTCATACCAATTATGTTTAACTTATTTTTCCTATTATTTTTTAATGGTGCCATTGATAGAATGAACTGGGAAACTAAAACAAAATTCTGAGTGGGGTGAAAGGTGATAAAAACATGTGTGCGCCATATTTGCAGGGGTTTTGTTTTTATGGTGCTCAATCTTTGGTATAAATGATATGTTATCTGTATTCTGCAGGTCGGTATGATAGAATGGATGATGCTATATTTTAATAGATTGGACTTTTACAGACATGGCAATAACAATAATGTCTCACTTTTATTTGTAAAATGGCAAAAGGGGGGTGATTTGAACTTTTATTTTTTTCTATTATTATTTTTTATACTTTTAAAACATATTTTTTATTACTTGTACATTTATTCGCCCTAAGGTATTTCACCACGATATGGCTCAATCACGTATATAACTAATGCAGAAGGGTGTCGGGGTAGGAAGTAATAGAAACATTCAGTAGGCTTCCAATGGCCATGCTGACCAAATGGCACCCTGCGATCTCTGTGCACAGCACCATCCTTCTTAGTTGCCATAATCGCTGCGGCATCTAAATGGTTAAACAGCAGAATCAGAGCCTGCCTCAATCTCAGCTGTAATGAACAGCCAGACCCCTCTGCCTATGGGGTCACAGTGGTCGCACTTGCAACCTGGCCCTTGAGCCAGTGGGGCCAACAAGCCCCCCTAGCTACACAGCTGCATCGCTGGGTCACAGTGCAGGCTGAGGCAAAGTGGCTGGTGTACACGTATAACGGATGCTTAGCCCCAGTGAAGGCATCGGCGTGATTCAATGATGTCATCGCACCACTGCCTGTACTAAGCTTATGCCTAGACTTGGAGCCTAGTAGACACCAGAACCGGCATCCCGGAGCGGGCAGCATAATGACGTCATGCCGTCCGCTCTGGATTCAAAGAGCGGAGTTGAGTGGGGGAACAGCCAGGAGGGCTGAGGTGAGAATTATTTCAATTTTTTTAATGAGGGGAAGAGGGGCAGAATACCTACTCTAAGTGGCCCTAACTACCTACCATAACTGGCCCTATCTACCTGCCTACCTACCATAAGGACCCTATTTACTTGCCCACCTACTGCAAGGTGCCCTATCTACCTGCTTACTTACCGCAAAGGGCCTATCTACCTGCCTACCTACTGCAAGGGGCCCTATATACCTGCCTATCTACCAGAAGGGGCCCCATCTACCTGCCTGCCTACTAAAAGGGGCCCTATCTACCTGCCTACCTAACAAAAGTGAGCCTATCTACACAGAATACAGATAACGTCAATTAAACTGTTCAGCATAAACTCCAACATAAACTAAACACATAAAACAAAAGGCACAATTGCATTTTTTCCTGTCCACCTCACAACATTTTTTTTATTTTTTGAGGTCGGGGATAGGGAACAGACACTTTGGCTGTATAACTTGTTTTTCTTTGGCCCCATTTTAAATGAATTTTCTTCTATCGGACAATTCCTTTTAATAGAAATTATATTCTGCAGCACGCTACACCACCGATATCCATCACATCAAGTAAAGAACCTGTTGTTGGAAAGTATGTGGTCTATTACATGGCTTCTATAAGGATGTGGTCCGACTGACCTCCGACTGAAAGCAGAGTGCATGAACCATTGTATGGTCACTTTTTGATGCACTTAGGTGAAGAGAACATGTGCTTGGACTTTCAAACAAAAAAAGATAGAGAGAGCAGCAATAGTGAAGTGGGCCTACCAACTATTGCTACCCTCTCCTGCCCTCGACTGCTGAGATGAGAGTGAGAAAACCTGATACAAGAGACGATATGTCAGGAAAAGATATGATGTCGGCAAAAGATATGTTCCATCTCAGCTGCTGTCCATGGTTCCTGGAAAATTTTGTGATTTCTAAAACAGGGCAGTAACAGTCCTCTTAATTTCTGATGTATTTTGAAGCTGAATTAGTCATCGTGTGCCTGAAGGAGAAGCCTATTTATCTTTGAAAAGCGTGGGTTTAAAAATACAATTAAAAATATTTGAACCCATGATGACCATACCAAATTCTCGACAAACACCCTGAAAACCAAGGGCAGCACCAGGGATGAATCATATAGTCCTCCACTACTAATTTCTCAATATATTTATATGCATTTACATCAGAGTGAATCTCATCTAATTTAATAGTGCATAATGGTTCCTTTAAAAGTATACAGCAGCTACCAAAGCTTGCAATCATTAACATCATAAGAGCTTTTGTACCTTAATTCAGTCAGTTCACTATACCTAATGCAAAGTATAATAAAGGAACTATATTGAATTATTGTTATAGGAAAATCGCCTTGTGTTCAGTCTGCTTAAAGCAAACAAACCTTCCAATTTATATATACGTATAATTTAATCTGTTCTTTCTTTTAGTAACTTCTGCTTCTTTTATTCATTCACATCCATTTACATTGATCCCAGAATGACTCAAGTATTCCACTATGAGTATTCTATAAAAACCGCTGAATGTTCTTGCTTTCCTTGGCTACTTTGTCTGCACAGTTATTATACACCCTTGCCTTTTTTTTGTAGTATTAGGAGAAGTCTCTGCAAAAAAAATGGGCATGAATTAAACATGTGACTGTCAAATTAGATCTTATCCAATTCCAAAGTGAAAGGTGACATGCACAACAGGACAGCCCTCTTATTTATACACTGCTCACCAAAGGACGTCCACTTCTTTGTCTTTCTGTGACTCTTCCAGTCTCTCTGTATTGCTGATACTGCTGATGACACCCTGTGACACTCTAAGCTCAGTGGCCACTTACGTCTGAGAGCATCCTGCTTTAAGCCTCGCAATGACAACGTACTGTTGATCAATTGTAAGGTGTCGTCTTGGTCTCAATGTCAAAATGTGAAAAACATGGTGAGGAGAACTGTTTAAAACAGAATTCAAATTGATCTCCTAAATGTATTGGCCGATTCAGAAATCAAACGCCTTTTAGGAATTTTACCATTAAACTCCTTGTTAGAAATGATCAAGTTGTGCAAAAAGTACTGAAACAGTTGGACATATGCATTCTAAAGCTAAAAGATGGTGGTCTCATCTAGCTCAAGACATTATGGGCGTCATGTACAGTATGAACGGGGCTGCGCTCTTTTTCCGTCATCAAAAGGCTGTCGTAGACCTGTTCTATAGACGTATGAACAGTTGGATTCCAGACTTTGGCGTGATAAGCGCCTGCGCGACACTTTGTAAAGCGCCAATGATTTGGGTCGTTCTGGGGGCATCGCACCACATTCATAGAAGTAAACACATTTATGATTCTTTGATTCCAAACCTAGGTGCAGAACAGTTAGAACAGCCAGACCAGGATATAGGTGGTGCCTGAGCCAGACTTGCAAATATAACTATAATCTTTTAGTACAATAAGTACAGTCCTGCGCAGCCTTTCTGGGTTGGATTTAGCCAAGGGGAAGAAATCTTTTACCCATTGTGCAAGAATCTTATTCCACAGCTTCCCTCTACTTCTAAGAGAAGGACCTTCAACTGACACCCTGCAGCGGACATTGGTTTACAACAGTTCCAGAAAAATTGTTGTATTGAGCCTCAATTTGTTGTGCCTGGTGAGTAGCACTGTATATACCTACAAATATACAGTACTATAATTTTATCTACAGTATTATACTAGGGAGCGCTGTCTCCATTTTTCTCTTTCTTTTAGGCTTGTCATATTGGCACTAGACTGCGCCTGTATGTATGATCTGCAGAAGAACAGGTTCATACATTTTGGTGCTTTCTACACTGCCTTAAAGTTATTTAGAGCTGGCCTTTGAGTGCCAACATTCACAAATTATATTTACTATTTTGCCATAGGCAAACTTAAACTCTTTCAGTTCTCAATCTATAAAGCACTAAAACTTAACTTTTATTATATATATAACACATAACCTCAATGCACACTATTTTAAAAACCTAATTTCTAACCTCTCAATTTGTTCCTTTCTAATTGTTTCACCAGCTAACTGGCTTCATCAGGGGACACCGAGCCTCTGTCCCCTGATGAAGCCAGTTAGCTGGTGAAAAATGTTGGGGAGGTCAGGCATTTTAATTTGTGATTTTCTACCTCATTCTACGGTGTTACCCGCTGCAGAGGGTCTCACAAGGAAACCTTATATGTTTCATGCCCATCAGATTAGGGATGACTGCCCAAGTAAGATGTTTTGGATTCCTTTTTGGAGTTAGCAAATCACTGTATATATAGGCTTTCCCTGCTAAAAGGTGGTCTTCCACCAGACTTGATAATAGAAAAGGAGTTATTCCTTCACAATTAGAAAGGGACAAATTGAGAGGTTAGAAATCAGGTTTTTAAAATATTGTGTATCGAGGTTGTTATATATATAATAAAAGTTAAGTTTTAGTGCTTTATAGATTGAGAACTGACAGAGTTTAAGTTTGCCTATGACAAAATAGTAAATATAGTTAAGTCACACTTTGTTCTCTTGCTAGATTCCCAATTTTTTTGAGACTATTTAACATTCACACGTCTCCCTTTATGTTCATCCTGAAATTTCAACCAGAAGCGAATCATCCCTAACTTTTGTGAGTAATGTAATTGCTTTGTTTACAGAAGTCTCAAAAAATCACATTTAATGTAAGTCAGAACCAACAAAGTTAAAAACACTTAAAAACATACAATAATATCAGATCACAGGCTGCTAGATACGATAAATAATGAACGCCTGTGCTGTGAACTATACCATTAATAAGTCAAGAAAAAAGCATTGTAATAGTCAATCACAAAAATGTCAGCGTTAGTACATAATATTCATATGGTATTAAACAGCAACTCATATCCATAAAATATTGAAAAAAACCTTGTTTAACCAATATCAACCCATAATCATATGGATGAAGGAGGCCACACATGTATGGCCGTACTCCCTCATGGGTAATTAGTATGATACCAAGATCCACGTAATTATGTTGTTACAAAATTAATGAAAACATCTACTGGATAAGAGAAATAAAATCCACCTACCTATGAGCCTTCTCTATGCCTATCTCTTGAATGATCAAATTAGACCTATCCTGTTTCCCCGAAAATAAGACACCCCCGAAAATAAGACATAGTGCATTTTTAGTTATGAAATTCAGAGTTTGGCTGCTTATGCTGATGTTTTTGATGAAATCACTACAGTATAATAATACATGTTGATGTTTTGTTCAACAATAAATGTGATTTATTGTTCATAGAAAAAAAAAACCCCTAAAAATAAGTCCTAGCTCGTCTTTAGGAGCAAAAATTAATAGAAGACACTGTCTTATTTCCGGGGAAACAGGGTATTTCTTTCCCAGTATAATTTTGTGCTGCCATCACATCTTTCAGGAAACTGCAACAATGGGTCTTCAAGAACCATGACCATAAGAAGAAAACCAAGCTAATGGTCTGTAAAGTCATTTGTGTCACTAGTCTTCTATAAGCAAGTGAGACTGGTACCTACTGTTGTTACCTAAAGAGTCTTGAGAGATTCCATCAACGCTGCCTTCAGAAGATTGTGCATGTCAACTGTGAGGAGCGCCACATCAATTCCATCATCCTTACAAAGGTAAGGATGACCAGTATCAAAGCCACGATCATGCAAAATTAACTCCCCTTGACAGGTCACTGCATCAGAATGCCCGGCACCTTTTTCCCAGCAAATCCCCCAGTGCACCCAAAGGGCCCAGAAGACCAATTTAAAAAAAAGCCCAAAAATCACATTGCTAATGGGAACCCCCTGGCAACGATAGTCACTATGGCCCCCACTGCCCTTAAGCAGCAGTGAATTTTGAGACAGACTGCCTTTCCAAAGAGGTAAACAAAACCTCTAGCCTCTAATCAGGGCCAGGTTGACGGCCTGGTGAAGGTAGGTGACCACCTAGGGTTCCACTTAATCTCAGGCAAGAAGAGGGTACAGTGAGGCATGGAGACCTGCCCCCAATGTTAAAGTCTGTGGGGGAATGGACTCCTACACTATCTTAGAACTTATCACTAATGTTGACAAACATCATTTTCATTTTGAAAGTCTGCTGATCATGATGATGATAACACTTCGTTTAAATATAATAAGACATACTAAGTGGGCTTGCTGTAAGCTTGCAGGTACAAGACTGTTTGTAGCACGAGTCCTGAGTCTAGGCACTCCTGGATCCACCTTATGTTGTATAAGCAATTCTGATTCCGGTAGAAGAAAAGCCTTTAGGTCTTTGGTTTAATGCCCCCATGCCCTTGATGGAATTGTTGGTCCCATTCAAATGTCATTAATTTTTTTCCCATTTTTGTACTATCTAGATTCTATTTTTTTATATTTAGGTGGAAACTTTGAAATACGTAAGACATTATCTCATCAAGCTTAGGCTGAAGCTAAAAAGAAGTGATGATTTATATAACTGCTGAGAACAAATGGATAATACATCAGAAAATAAATCACAGCTAGAGCCGAGGGATCTTTCCACCAAAGGTAATAAGGGTCAAGAACAGTCATGTCAGACACCAGCAAAGCTAAAAAGGTTGATTTGCATTGGTCAACAAAAAAACCTCCTAAAATCTAAAGAACGTTGTATTTGTTATGCAGGATCGCATAGTTCTTGGCATAAATTTTTCAAATACTTTTGATAAATTTAACATTGTTAAGCTTTTAAAAGATCAGAACTTGCGTTTATGATATAAATCAGGGTAAAGGCTTGGCTGTCTGAAATTTTTAAAGAGGACTAGTTTTGTTTCATACTTTTGAAAAGGTATCACTCTCTGCACATTTTGGACCGATGGGGGGAAAGGGGTTACCACCCGATAGACTGGGAATCGAGAGGGGGGAAAGACTTTTTGGTCAAGCAAGAAAACAAGCAGGAGGGTGAAAAAGGGGTATCTAAAGAAGCCCCAAAAACCACAAGATTTGTGGGGAAAACCCCTCCTTAAAGTGCTGTTTTTACAAACAAAGAGTTTTTATGTTAAAGATGTTCAAAAAACAATTCACTTTGATATGTGCCCTTTAACAGTTCCCATTTCTAGATCCCCCTTTGTATGGGCTGATCAGCTCCTAGGTCGCTTGTACGACCTTTTTGATCTCTTCCGATGGCTGCCAGCGCTGGTCATGTAGCCCAGAAAATGGTGATTCAGCGTTTTTACTGCAAGCCAGTAGAAAACCAGTAAACCAGCTCCTGGATTCAAATATGAAATGAAGAAAACCCGGACTGAGATAAAAGAATCAATGTAGTGGAAACCCCTTTAAAGCCCCCAAGAGAAATTTTGGTTGATAAATGCATTTGTTACAGGAAAGGGGCAAAATTAAAACTTGTCTTACGTTGGTGTACACATTGCTGCAGTTTGGGAAGCCATGTTGACAGATGAGTGATTGTGTGTCCAGACAGTAGGCAAGTCCACTACCAAGGCAGCAGACAAATGGTGTAATTGGGCAAGCAATGGGTCAAGACAGGCAAAGTTCAAAGACAGTTCAAAATCAAACATCAGGGCAGGTAGCAGACAAGTAGAAAGGTCGATAGCAGAAATCACTATGCAGAAATCACTAGATAACCACCAAGAAGCACTAGCAAAGATTAGTAAAGAGGAAAGTGTCCCTTTCAATAGTCACCAGAGTGCTTTCATTGGAGGTAGCAGATTGCATAGATAGCAAGACCTGGGTGTTCTTGTAGATCATAGACTACAGAATAGCATGCAGTGTCAATCAGCTACCTCTAAGGCAAGTAAGAGGCATGGACTCGCGGGACAAGGATGTAATTCTACCACTGTATAAAGTATTTGTGCGACCTCACTTAGAATATGCTGTTCAGTTTTCGGCCCCAGTTTATAGAAGAGATGTAATGGAGCTAGAGAGAGAGTACAAAGACGAGCAACCAAATTATTAAGGGGAATGGAGCATCTTAGTTATGAGGAGAGGTTAGTAGAATTAAAACTTATTTATTCTTGAGAAAAGACGGTTTCGGTGGGACATGATTATTTTATAAAAAATATATAAATGGTTCCTACTAAATGTATGGGGAAATTATTTAAGTGAAGCGCCCTCAAAAGACATGGGACATTCCCTTCGGTAGAGAAAATAGGATTCAATCTCTAGAGGAGAAGGGTGTTCTTCACTGTTAAAGAACTGTAAATCTGTGGAATAGCTGTCTGAGGAAACTGGTCACGGTAGGAACAGTAGAGAGTTTCAAGAAAGGCTTAGATACCTACCTGAAACTAAAGAACATTAATGCATATTTAGCTATGTAAAATTCTGGATCCTGGCTGGTGAAAGTTTTGGTCGAGATGGGGTTTTCCCCCTGGGGATTGGTTCTTGCCTGTACTAACTGTGGGGGGCAAAAGCTTAAAATCCTTCTCTCCCCCCCTTAACACATTTTACCCCCCCTTGGGTTTAAAAATTGATGAAATGTATTTTTAAACCGTACTAATTTGTAATATAGATTGACCCCCTATGGCTTTTAATTTTAAAAGGACCGTATGTGCTGGTAGGAAAAACCCCCTTATAAATGGTGGACCAGACTGAGTGACGGGGCTGCAAAAAGCTAAATTTAAAGCAGGGTGGGGCCCCACATTGGTGGCCATGGACACGAGCCACGCCATAGCTTGTGATAATTTTGCTTTTCTTCTTGGAATTTGCCTATGAGTTCTGGGGCATGAATATTCTCAGCAGGTTCTTAAATTCTTTCCTCTGGATCAAAGCTATTCCAGTCAAATAAAAAGCTTGCCACTAAAGTACTTGACCTCAAGAATCTTCTTGATGTTAAAAACATCTTCTGGACCGACCACAGCAGATGGAGGCACATGCTTGTGGGAGAAGCAGGAACCGAGGGGCTTACTTAAAAAACATGGCGATTTTTTCAAGTGGAAAACCCAAGCAGTTCATTTGGGAAATATTTTTAAAATCAAAAAAGTAAAACCCACCCCCTTTTGCCCTAATAGAAAATTGATGTGTTATGTAATACATTAACATGTTTTTCCCCAAGATTTTTTTACAGAGTAAAAAAAAATTCCGTCGGATTCCATGTCAAAAAACGCGTCCAAAACATTTCTATGTTGGATCCATGTCTAAAACCCCATAGAGATGAATGGGACACAATTTCTGACAGTGAGATTGTGGGAGGGAAAAACGACTAAAATCCTCACTTAAAACGGAGTCAAAATATTTGTTGGACAACGTAGTTTTAGGTTTCAGAATGTGATAAATATTTTGACATTTATCATGTAGACATACTTTTAGGGGTACTGTAGTGCTTTTAGTAAAGGTCCGCTTATCTGAGTTTGCAGTCAGCTGAAGGTCTAAGTCAAACAGTAAAGATATCAGTTTGTTACGGTTTCGCAAACTTTGTAAAACTCCTAGATTGTGGCTTAGCTACAAGGGCAACACTTGACCTAACTGGGCAATAATGGACCAGTGACCTGTAGTGAGGCCCAGTACTAGTAGCAGAGAATAGGTTCTGCTAAATTCTTAGCTCATTGTTAAAAGGTACACAGATGCCTGTTACAGATACTACCTGAGCAGGGGTGTTCACAAAGATTACAGGCCCCGTTGCAAAACCTAAAGCTAATGTTTAGTGTTGAGCGATTATTATCGACAAAGTTGAAATCGGCACGGTTTTATGTTGATCGGATTTTTCGATCAAGCGATAATTTAGGTTAAAATCTGCGCATAATCTATTAAATATTGCGCAATTTCAGTACTTTCTTTCTTTTTGGACGGCTAGCAAATCAGGTAGGCGAATAGAGCAGGGTGATACTGGGTGTGCGACGTCCATGACTGGGATGTGTATGGTTGTGATTGGCTGGAAAATCACATGACCTCTTTTACATAGAACAGCCCTTCCTGTTCATGGATCAGTGTGTTTCTGTGTGATCATAGAGCAGGACGGGTGGTATGATGGGTGCTCGGTCTCTCTCATTACGGCTCAGCGAAACTGTTCTATTTGTTTCACACAGACTATACGAGCTTTTAGCTGTGAAATTAGAAACTTAGGTAGATTAGAGATTTCAATTTTAGTTACTTAGGCTGAGAATTTTAAAGGAGGGAATCTAGCGCTGTACAGACGCAGGGGGGGAGGGAGGGAGGGCCCGGGGGTGCGGGCGAACACCAGACAGACAGGCAGGCAGGCTTTTGAATAAGGAGAGTGGATATTGTGCAGCCCAGACTGTGCTTTGACCTGCATTGCAATGGGTTTTGGATTAACGTTTTTGGACAGTTTTTGGTGGAATATTACTTGTTGTGCAGCCGTGTTCTTATATTAGGATAACAGATCTTTTCTAGCAACTGGCAGGGTGTATTTGATAGGTGCGAACACTCAACTTTTATTATCTGTACCACGATTTAAGTAGGTTTTTTTTTTACTTTGGTGCGGCCCAGTTTTGTGCATAGAGCCAATTTGCATTTAAATTTGAATATAGCAATTTTGTAGTCACAGCAGGTGTATTTATTAGGTGCATAAAACGCCTTGCTTTTATTATCCGTATACATTGCATTATAGGAGTTTTTTTCACATTGGTGCGGCCAGTTTTGTTCACAGAGCAATCCTTGCACTTAATTTGATACAGCAATTTTTGTACTCACCGCAGGTGTATTTATAGGTGCAAAAAAAACGCCTTTTATCCTATCCGTATACATTTCAAATAGGTGTTTTTATTCACTTTGGTGCGGCCCAGTTATGTTCATAGAGCCCCTTGCACTTAAATTTTGAATACAGCAATTTTGTTTCTTCACAGCAGGTGTAATTATAGTGCAAAAAAAGCCTTTTATTATCCGTATACATTTCAAATAGGTGTTTTTTTTTTCACTTTGGTGCGGCCCAGTTTTGTTCATAGAGCCACCTTGCAATTAAATTGATTACTAGGCAATTTTGTAGTCACCGCAGTGTATGTTAGGTGCAAAAAATCGAATTTTATTATCTGTACTCGATTTAATTAGGTTTTTTTCACTTTTGTGCGGGCCCAGTTTTTGTTCATAGAGCCAACCTTGCCACTTAAAATTTGATACAGCAATTTTGTGAGTCACAGAGGGTGTATTTGTAGATGCAAAAAACGCCTCTTTTATTATCGATACCATTTCAAATAGGTATGTTTTTCACTTTGGTGGGCCCAGTTTTGTTCATTGAGCCACATTGCACTTAAATATAAATACAAGCAATTTTGTAGTCACGCAGGTGTAGGTTTAGAGGCAAAAACGCCTTTTATTATCGTATACATTTCATATAGGTTTTTTTTTCACTTTGGTGTGGCCCCATTTTTGTTCATAGGCACATTGACTTAAATTTGAAATACTGCAATTTTGTAGTCACCGCAGGTGATTTATAGGTGCAAAAAACGCCTTTTATTATCTGTACACAATTAATTAGGTTTTTTTCTCTTTGGTTCGGCCCTGTTTTGTTCATTGAGCCCACCTTGCACTTAATTTTGAATACAGCAATTTTGTCGGCAATGCAGGTTGTATTTATAGGTGCAAAAAACACCGTTTGTTATTCGTATAATTTTTAAAATAGCTGTATTTGCAAGTGGTGCTGGCCCTAGTTTTTTTACAATAGCACCCTGTACGACAATTCTGATAGAAAAATTCTCTAGATAACTGTTCTCGTTTGTCATTGCTGCAAAAAACGCCAATTTCTCATCCGTGTACTTCATGAATAGTTTTTATTGCACTCTTTGATTCTAAGTTTGGCGAGATTAGCGCATTGTTTGATATTTTGTTGAAAAATATCAAATTCTAGTCCTACTGGGCGTTGTAATTCCCTTGGTACTGAGGAAGAACACTGTTGATTTGTCTTACTGTTCTTCCACCAGACCGCATTTCCAGGTATTCGCAAGAAACATTTCAGTTTCTAATCCTAGTGGCTATAGGAAATTAGAGGAATTTAAGAATAGCACTGTGATTTGCGTCTTTCAATAAGAGGACTGTCAAAAACTCTTCCATACTTTTTAAAATTATATCTTTTGAACATGGAGCGAAATGCAGGTGGTAAGCGAGCAAAGAGGGGGTAGGAATGGAGTAGAGGTACGAGCGAAGGTGCTCCATTCAGTTGCTGGCGACCAAACACGCATGCAGCGGATAATCGGTTGCAGGACCGTTCAGACCTGTCATCGCTGGTTCAAGGGCCCTGTGAATTCAGTAACGAACAGCGAGCCAATCTGTTTCTTCATTAGTTAATGCAACACTGCATCAGCCAGTGCTGACCTCCTCGTACCCACCCCGTCACTGCCACAAATGTCTATCAGCATCATTCTGCATCCATCCCAATGAATCGCGAAGGCAAGCCCAAATGTCAACTCGTGTACCCAACCTGTGGTAATCCTTTTCTGAGACCTCTTTGATGGCCAAAATGCGGTTGGGGTCAGAAGGCATTTCCAAAGACCAAAGAGGCCAAAGAGGCTGATTTTGTCTGCTCTGGACGCCACAGTTACTGATGACAGCAGAGGAGGAGAAGGAAGCCGGTCAATTGCAAAACAACTCCCGGTGCGGTCGGCATCGCTTTGCAGTTGCCTCTTGCTTTGTAGCCGCAGCTTCTGGATTGCAGAATGTCGACGACCAAGTCACCTGTGTTGATGATGTGGATGACGGACATTGCGGTTCAATCATGGTCTTTTCCGCAGATAATTTGCTTGCGACGCGCTTCATCACTGGACCGAGGAGGAAGACGATGGGGTAGTGTAATACGGGTCCCGGCCTCAAAAGGACGAGGGCGTGGTCGCAGGAAGTACGTTAATATGATTCAGCCGCACAGTCAGCGGAAACCCCGCTCCTCGCTTATCGCCGTTCAAATAGGTCCAGGACCTCTAAAGCCTGGGCCTTCTTTGAGCAAGCCTCTGAGTCACCCAGCGATATGTCATATGCCGCCTTTGCGTAGGCTATCAGTAGAGGCAAGAATCTTAGGTGTTTAACCACCACCAACATGTCTAGTCCATGAGCGGATGCTTGAGTTGAAATGAGGGAACACTTGGCCAAAAAAAGCCACACCGATACCCGGGCTTCCTATCCACTGTTCCCCCTCTGTCTTGCCTCCTCCTCCTTCCACCACCACCAAGCGTTCCTCAGCTGCCTATGTCTCTCAGAGTCATGATCAGGGTTCAGCCCTCCGCTTCAGCCTCCACCGTCGCCCGAGTACCACCAGCACCACAGAGACCCATCACTACCCCTTTCCTTCCAACATGTTTGACGACCTGCACGCCATAAGCGGCCCAGTGAGCAGCCTAGTTTCTGTCTGCCAGGTTGGGGAGCAGAAGAAACACTTTAACCCAAAAACCATCCCAAAGCCAAAAAGCCTGAAGGTCGCGGATTGCCCAGGCTTTTGGCCTTGGAAATGGTGCCTTTCCGTTGGTGGACAAGATGGGTTCCGCCACATAGGCACTTGCCTGCCCCCAATACCCAGTTGCCGAGCAGGCATTTCTTTGCCAGAAAAAGCCGTCCCTGCCCTGGCCAGCCACGTGTCATCTAAAATTTCAGCGCGTTGTCTGCATCTGTGTCCGGGAAAAGTCCATCTGACCACCGACAATGGACTAAGTGATGCACGGCAAGGCGCTATATCTCGGGTGGGTGAGGGTGGCTCTGCAGGCTCGGCGCACGCTCTTCAAAACCGCAGGATGGTGAGGGTTTCTTTCCCCCAATGTCCTTTGGTGGCTTCACGGGCAGAGAAACCAGGCCGTGTTGAAATTAATCTGTCTTGGAGCCGTCCACACACAGGTCAGGGCTGTGGCCGGCTCTTCGCAACGAGACGAGCGCTGGCTGGGTGACAAGAACCTTGTGCCAGGCAAGGTGGTGGGCGCGATAACTGGTCGAAAATTGCTGGCCGCCCTTAAGATCGGTAACCTGAGCACATCCCTTGCCTGGCCAAAATTCATAACCTTTTTGTCCAGAAATTTCCAAAGCCTAAACCCCGGGGGCTGGACCCGCCTGCTGAGGAAGGCCAGGTCTGAGTTCGCACTTCCTACCGTTCCCCCAAACCCCGCTTTCGTCCTCCCCGGCTCGTTGGGAACAAGAGATGGGCGAACGATACTAACAAGTGGGAAATTTGTTTTGAATTTCCCCGGAAAACTTCAGTTTTTTTGAACGAAGGTTTTAATTTTTGGGGGACTTCGCGTGAAAGAAGTGGGCCTTTTTTTTATTGATAAAAAAGGCCCGGGGGCACATGGGGTTTTCATGGGGCAAAGAACCTGGGAGGGAAAAGGGCATAGCCTACATGACATTTCAAGATGAAGCCAATCAGAGACCGCAGGATTTTGTGACCCTCATCCACATGCCCATATTAGTTTTTGTGCGCACGCGGGACCCCATACCCCCTCTCACTGTACTGATTAGGGGGGGTGTGCCAAACCCGTTAATGGGTAAAAACCTTTTCTAAAGAACCCATTTTTTTATAACCAAATTTTTGGGGGGGGCCACAGCTGTCTCAGAACTGCTTTTCTTAACGGCCAAAATTCCCGATTTTGTGGGGGGATTGGAACGAATCCAGTGTGCGTCCAATGCAGGGTGCATATACATTTTAATGCTATCGCCACAGCAAAATTGAATAACCAAGGGTTTATTAAAACCTTTTCCCGTTGTATCATTTAAAAAAAAACCACCCTTTTTTCAATCCAAAAAACCCTTTATTTTGGTTTCCAAATTCCTTTTTTCACAATTTTTCATCCCGGGTTTTTAAATTAAAACGTTTTCTGCTTTTTTTGGTGACTAAAAGAAACCGTCCTTTTTTTAACGCCAAAAAAAGAAATTTTGGGCCCGTAGAAAAATTCACAACCGGGAAGGGTTAAAATTTCAAGTTTTTCGTTTTGTACCCCTAAAAAAACACCCCTTGGGAAAAACCCCCACAAAGGGTGGTATTTTTTTTGCTCCCAAATTTTTTTGCGCAATTTACAAAACCAAAGGGTTTAAATCATATTTCCTTTCAGTTTTTCTTATAAAAGAAACGTTTTTTTTTCCCCCCGCCCAAAAAAAAAGGGAATTTTGCCTGTAGCATAATTTAATCCGAAGGGTTAACAAACCTGGGTTTTTGCTTTTTTTTTCAGAAAATATACATGTTTTTTAAAAAGACACATACAAGTAAATTTTTTTTTCCCGGCCATTTGTGGGGGCGCAATTTTATCCCCAAAGGGTTTCCCAAGCTTTTTACTGGGTTCATTTGGAGTCAAATACAGGGGTTTTAATTTTTCATATCAGAATCTTCATCAAACAGTTTTCCCGACATTTTAGAAAAAAACAGTATTTCAGACAGAGAGGTGGCAGGCTCTTCACCTGCCGTGGCAGTGGCACAAACATTCCTGGGGCAAGGGCCCCGGGCCCCAAACACAGCAAAAAGGGGGCCCCTCGCAGCAGGGGTCACTCCCTGGGGGCCACAACTGCCCCCGTCATCTACGGGGGTGTGCTGACCACAAAACCCAAGGGGTTTTTGAATTTGGGTTTAC
>JAODAL010038140.1:0-39556 GCA_025379985.1 Phyllomedusa bahiana
ATCCAAATAGTTTGTAAATACTTAAAGGGGGTCTGTTTCTCAATGGCGTCATTTTAGGGGTTTTATCTAAATGCAGGCCCCTCAAAGCCCGTCAAACTGGAGGGGGTCCCTAAAAAAATGTTATTCAAATTTTTAAAAATGTGAAAAATTTATCTAAATTTCTAACCCTCTAAGTCGAAAAAAAAAAAAGACTTTTAAAAATGATCCAACCAATAGGGGACATATGGAGATGTGTTATAAACTATTTTTTGTGGTGAATAATTACTGTCTTGCACGCAAAATTTTGCAACTTTAAAAAAATCGCAAATTTTTCCAAAATTTTTTCATGAAAATTTTGATATTTTCACAAACAAACAAGGATTGTATGTAAAAATTTCTTACAAACTTAAAGCCAATGGTAAGAAAACAATCTCTGAATCACTGAAAGGTAAAAGTGTCAAATAGTTATTCTCACATAAATTGACACATTAGTTTTTCAAAAATAGGGCGTTTCAGGGGGGAAAAACAGGCTGGGTCCTTAAGGGGTAAAAAAACTCTGTGTATTTTACTGAATGAAAAAGGTTTTAATTAACCTTCGGATATGATTTATGTACAGAATTTCTTCTGTGGCGGTGAAAAAGAAAGTTTCTTTTACTGAGTGCAACTGCAGAAAAATACTTAGTTAACCCTTGGATGTAAATTGCGCCAAAGAATTGAGCCACCACAAACTAGTAGCTTTGTAGCGTGTTACAATGGCGTGTTTTTTACGCTACACAACAAGAGATAAAATTGTAATTAACCTTCGCTTGTGAATAAGGCTACAGGAAAAATGTATATATTTTGGCGGTGAAAATTACGGTTTCTTGGAGTCACCACAGCTGAAAAACAACGCTTAATTAACCCCTGGATGTAAATTGCGCCAAAGAATTGAGCAGCCAAAAATGAAGTGGTATTTGTATTGTAAAAACGCTGTTTCTTTAAATGAATACAACAGGAACTGTCTTAGATCCCACTTGGATATTCAATGTGCTGTGAGCCGATAGGATTTAAATGTATATGCAGCTGCAGTGGACACACACTGGATTTCAGATCCAGTACCCAAAAAAATTTCCAAATAGAACGTTAAGAGAAGCAGTCTCTGAGACAAGCTGAGACACCCCACAAAAATCGCTGTATAAAAATCAGTTCTTCAGCAACAATCAGCCGCGGCAGCACCTTCCCCATAGTTGCCAACTTTTGAAATTGAAAAAGCAGGAGATTGTAGTGGGCGGTGCGCGTAGCGCGCCGCGGCAAAAATTTGCATGGACACGCCCATCTTGTTGGTGTGCCACGCCCCTTCAAAAAGCCACACCCACTCCACCTAACTGCATAACGGCTTTGGAAGAAAGCCAGGTAGATGCCCTTATAGCCAGGTAGTAGCCCCCCATAACCAGGTAGTGCCCCTTACAGGCAGGTAGATGCCCCCTTGTAGCCAAGTAGATGCCCCCTTGTAGCCAAGTAGATGCCCCCTCTGTAGCCAGGTAGATGCCCCCTTTGTTAGCCAGGTAGATGCCACCATTTTTTACCCAGGTAGTGCCCCCTCATTTTGCCAGGTAGTGCCCCCTCTGTTGCCAGGTAGTTGCCCCCTCTGTTGCCAGGTAGATGCCCCCATTGTTAGCCAGGTAGTGCCCCCTTTGTTAGCCAGGTAGATGCCCCCATTGTTAGCCAGGTATTGCCCCCTTTGTTAGCCAGGTAGTGCCCCCTTTGTTAGCCAGGTAGTGCCCCCTCTGTTGCCAGGTAGATGCCCCCATTGTTAGCCAGGTATTGCCCCCTTTGTTAGCCAGGTAGTGCCCCCTCTGTTGCCAGGTAGATGCCCCCATTGTTTGCCAGGTAGTGCCCCCTGTTGCCAGGTAGTTGCCCCCTCTGTTGCCAGGTAGTGCCCCCATTGTTAGCCAGGTAGTGCCCCATTGTGAGCCAGGTAGATGCCCCCATTGTTTGCCAGGTAGTGCCCCCTCGGTTGACAGGTAGGTGCCCCCATTGTTTGCCAGGTAGTGCCCCCTCTGTTGCCAGGTGATGCCCCCATTGTTTGCCAGGTAGTGCCCCCATTGTATGCCAGGTAGTGCCTCCTTTGTTAGCCAGGTAGTGCCCCCTTTGTTGCCAGGTAGTTCCCCCATTTTTAGACCGGTAGTGCGCCCTCTGTTGCCAGGTAGTGCCCCCTTTGTTGCCAGGTAGATGCCCCCTATGTTGCCAGATGTTGCCCCCCTAAAGCTCCCCTAAAAATAAAATAATAAAAGCCACTCACCTAACTAGGCTCCTGCAGCGCGGCCGCTCCGGACGATCTCCTCAGGGGAATTGAGTGCAGCCGCGCGTCACTTCCCCTGCACCACTGACCTGTAAGTACGGCGCACACCGGCGCTCTATATATAGGGGGAGAAGGGAGGAGGGAGCGATCCCTCCTGCCTCCTCCATGCACAGCGAGACTCCGGGCGGGTGAAGCGGGCGCAGCGGCCGCTTCACCCGCCTGTGGGAACGGCCGGCGGCGCCAGAGTAGCGCACCAGCGCTACTCTGTCGCTGCGGGCATTTAAAGAACCCCCGCCGCCTCCTGGCGGCGGGAGAAATGCCAACTCTGCCGGGAGGGTGGGGGGGGGACCCCAATTAGCGGGACCCCCCTGCCAAAAGCGGGAGAGTTGGCATGTATGATCTTCCCTGATCAGTACAGTGAGAGCGGTATGAGCTCCCAGCGTCGCGCCCGGACTTATATAGTGCGGTGACGTCACAGAATGCCGCCGGTCTCTGATTGGCTCAGATGTTTTTATTTGTTAAAGGGGTTTTCTTTCTACAAAGATTATTTTTCAACATGTAGAGAACTAAATAAATTGCTCTCTTGATATTGCCCTGTTCAGGGGATCAGAGAGATTTTATCCGCTCTGAATGCACACAAGTCTCTCTGGTTAGTGTTAGCTCTCCTCTCCTCTCTCTGCTCTTTGTCTTATCTGAGTGCAGGGAGTGACATCACCAGGATGGGCAACAGCTTGAGAACAAGTGTATTTTCTCTAACAAACAAAGAAGATTAATTACTTTCGATTATTTACTTTGTGCACTGCAGTCTGAGATCAGGAAGTGTGAGTTTGAAGCTACCTATGGCTCTGTGAAACAGCATGGTGAGAAAACCCCTTTCAGGTATGTATCAAATTTTAACAAATGATTGTACCTACTCTTTAAAGTATCAACCTCAATATGTCAACATATGTTTACAGTGTTTGCTGCTAAAAGATGAATAATAATTAGAGATGGGCGAATTTCTCAAAAATTCGATTCGGTGACTTCGCCGAATTTCCCGACAAAATTCGTTTCGGTCCGAATTGCTTCGGGACGAATCGCGTTAAAAACATCTATTTCCAGGCTGCACAGAGCCTGCAGGGTGCTGTAGAATGTTGTGCCATGCTTAAATATGCAGAGGGAGCTTGTTTTGGTCTTCATAAAATGTTGTGTTTTAGTATGACACCCATATGAGCCGCCGCTCTTAGAATCGCTTCACTATAAAATTCCCTGGGCACTTAAGATGGCAAAACTGAAGTGGGAATGTAGCCTGATAAAGTCATGGCAGCGACAGCTGGAAAAAAAACAAGCTGAGGGCTCAGGTGGCAACATCAGAGTGTAGAGGTGACGGCGGCAGCCACAGCAGCATGAGGTCAGAGAGTGGCACAATGACACAGTGTGGAGGTTACAGCAGCAGCCACAGCAGCAGCATGAGGTCAAACAGTGGCACAATGACATTCTGGAGGTGTCAAAAACAGGAGTAGGCCACAGATTGGGACAATGACACAGTGTGTAGGTCACTGCAGCAGCCACAGCAGCAGCATGAGGTCAGACAGTGGCACAATGACATTCTGGAGGTGGCAAAACAGTAGTAGGCCACAGAGTGGCACAATGACAGAGAGTGGAGGTGACGGCAGCAAACAGCATGAGGTCAGAGAGTGGCACAATGACACAGTGTGGAGGGCACGGCAGCAGCCACAGCAGCAGCATGAGGTCAGACAGTGGCACAATGACATTCTGGAGGTGGCAAAAACAGGAGTAGGCCACAGAGTGGCACAATGACAGAGTGTGGAGGTCACTGCAGCATCCACAGCAGCAGCATGAGGTCAGACAGTGGCACAATGACAGAGTGTGGAGGTCAAGGCAGCAGCCACAGCAGCAGCATGAGGTCAGACAGTGGCACAATGACATTCTGGAGGTGGCAAAACAGTAGTAGGCCACAGAGTGGCACAATGACAGAGAGTGGAGGTGACGGCAGCAGCAGCATGAGGTCAGAGAGTGGCACAATGACAGAGTGTGTAGGTCACGGCAGCAGCCACAGCAGCAGCATGAGGTCAGACAGTGGCACAATGACAGAGTGTGGAGGTCACGGCAGCAGCCACAGCAGCAGCATGAGGTCAGACAGTGGCACAATGACATTCTGGAGGTGGCAAAAACAGGAGTAGGCCACAGAGTGGCACAATGACAGAGTGTGGAGGTGACGGCAGCAGCAGCATGAGGTCAGAGAGTGGCACAATGACAGAGAGTGGAGGTCACGGCAGCAGCCACAGCAGCAGCATGAGGTCAGACAGTGGCACAATGACATTCTGGAGGTGGCAAAAACAGGAGTAGGCCACAGAGTGGCACAATGACACAGTGTGTAGGTCACGGCAGCAGCCACAGCAGCAGCATGAGGTCAGACAGTGGCACAATGACATTCTGGAGGTGTCAAAGAAAGGAGTAGGCCACAGAGTGGCACATTGACAGAGTGTGGAGGGCACGGCAGGAGCAACATCAGCAGCATGAGGTCAGACAGTGGCACAATGACAAATTCTGGAGGTGGCAAGAACAGGAGAAGGCCATAGAGTGGCACAATGACAGTGTTTTGGTCACAGCACCAGCAACAGCAGCAGCAGCATGAGGTCATAGAGTTGCACAATGACAGAGTGTGGTGGTGGGTGGCAATACCAGTCCCTGGAAAAGATGGTGGTAGGCAGATGGAGAAACTGTCAGGAGATGTGTGGCATCAGGCGGGTGGCGGCATCAGAATAGTGGCTGAGGCAGGTAGTTTGAACCCAGACTCATTTCTCAAAATTTGGGTGAGGCGTCATGGCTGATGTAATCTGACGCCTAAGGCATTGGTGTGTGGAAATCCTGGCCGATCCACGCCTGATTCATCTTGACAAAGGTCAGTCGTTCCACATTTCCCATTGACAAGCGGGTTCTCCTTGGGGTAATGATGGCCCCCGCCGCACTGAACACCCGCTCTGATGCCACACTACTGGCCGGGCAGGACAGCTTCTTCACTGCAAACTCGGCAAGTTGCGGCCACACATCCAGTTTGGCTGCCCAGTAGTCCAGCGGACCTTTTAACTGGGGTGGCAGAGTGTTTCTGGACCGTGAGTTGATGGCAAAGAGAAACAGCTCCCTTCTGCAGAGGTGGTGGAGCCTTGACTGGCTGCAATGGCATGCGTGCCACTGGGCGCTGCTGCTGCTGTTGCTGCGGTGGCTGGATGGAAAACCACATCTGAGCCACATTTCTCCCAGGCCACCGGATGGTCACGCTGCATGCGTTGACGCAGGGCCGTGGTGCCAACGTTAGCTCCCTGGCCACGCTTCACTTTCTGCCCACAGATTCTACATATACCCATATTCGGCTCCTTCCGGTGTCTTAGCAAAGAACTGCCACACTGCCGAGTAGCTGATTTTACCGCCAGCGCTCCGCACTGAGTGACTACTACCGCCGCTGCCTCGCTGAGCCCCTGTGCCGCTACTTTCTTGGACCTGCGAAGCGGGTTTTTTACCCTGTGGCCGCTTGGCTCTCAACCTCACACTGCTACTATCCTGCTGACTC
The DNA here is from genome assembly GCA_025379985.1 of Phyllomedusa bahiana. Lineage (NCBI taxonomy): Eukaryota > Metazoa > Chordata > Amphibia > Anura > Hylidae > Phyllomedusa > Phyllomedusa bahiana. The sequence continues at coordinate 5,832 of JAODAL010038140.1, forward strand.
ACGGCCACACGACCCACTTGCTGGCTGCGCTGCTGCCTGACGCGCAAGCTGACGCCCTCTTTTCCTGATGATGATGAAGCCCTTGCTTCACCCGGCTCCCAAGTGCGGTTGGATACATCATCATCAATTTGTGTTTCATCGTCACTGCTGTTCTCATCACCATTCTTGGTATGCAGAGGCTGACCCCTCACAACATGACCTCCCATGCCACACTCCACATCTACAAAACTTTGTTAGGCTGTGCACATCCAAGAACATCTTTTGAAAAACGTAAGCATAGGTGCACACTGGCAAGGCAATAACATACATCCATTACAAATATCAGTGGCACACTAAAAACTAAGTAAAACATCAAAGGTATATAGGAATTTTTGAAAATGCATTACTGCTAAGGAAATATGAAAACCTGGGACTCTTAGTATACAGTTTTTGATCAAAAATGTTTAAGCTCACCTCCCAAGAGCGTCAAGGGGATCCCAGTACAGTTGAGTAACTAACATGTTACCTCACTAGGAGCCTATTCAGACTCCAACTTCTCAAGGAGTGATAAGAACTTGCTACTGAATTATCCTGCACTGGTTTAAAAGAGGTAGGTGGAGTGCAGCAAGCCAATGAGGTTGCCATTCCTCAAATAGACTACAAAACTTTGTTAGGCTGTGCACATCCAAGAACATCTTTTGAAAAACGTAAGCATAGGTGCACACTGGCAAGGCAATAACATACATCCATTACAAATATCAGTGGCACACTAAAAACTAAGTAAAACATCAAAGGTATATAGGAATTTTTGAAAATGCATTACTGCTTAGGAAATATGAAAACCTTGGACTCTTAGTTCTCAGTTTTTGATCAAAAATGTTTAAGCTCACCTCCCAATAGCGTCAAGGTGATCTACTCTCCACATCTATACTTTGCCGCCTACTGCAAGAAGCAGAGGATATTGGCCCCATTTCTTCGCTGCCAAGTAGATGCTAAACGCCCTCCTCAAATTGTTCATCCTCGCTATATAGTGGCGCTGAGCCCAGACCACATAGTAGATCTCTGGCTGAGGGAACCGGATGGGACAGAGGCGGGCTGAGGACAGGTGAGGGCCGCTGACCCGCTCCCGGGCCATGCCAACTAATGGTTGTGTCTGAGGTTCCCACCGACTCTTGGCAGGGGTTGTCAGATGTCATCTGGGAGGAAGAGGATGACCTAGTCAACCAATCAAGAACCCTTGGGTTGCTGAACAACACACGGCCGCTATATGACAGCGGCAGTTGTGGCCTCACCGAGTGACCCCTGCTGCGACGTCCCCTTGCTGTGCTGCGATCTGGGAGGAAGTAGATGACCTAGTCAACCAATCAAGAACCCTTGGGTTGCTAGTCAACACACGGCCGCTAGATGACAGCGGCAGTTGTGGCCTCACCGAGTGACCCCTGCTGCGACGTCCCCTTGCTGTGCTGCGACCTGGGCCTGCTCCAGGAATGTTTGTGCCACTGCCACTCGCAGGTGAAGAGCCTGCCACCTCTTCGTTTGAAATACTGTTTGTTCTAAAATGTACAGACACTGTTTCATGAAGATATCTGTATATGATAAATACACACCTTGTATTTGACTCCAAATGAACCCAAGCTTGGGTAATCCTTGGGTAACAAGCTTGGGTAACCTTTGGATATAAATTGCGCTCCACAAATGGGCAGGAAAAATTTACTTGTATGTGCCGTTTAAAAACACTGTGTATTTTACTGAATATAAAAGCACAAACAGGCTCAATTAACCTTCGGATATGAATTATGCTACAGGCAAAATTTCTTTTTTTGGCGGTGAAAAAGAAGGTTTCTTTTACTAAGTACAACTGCAGAAAAATACTTATTTAACCCTTGGATGTAAATTGCACAAAAGAAATATGCTGCCAACAATAACCAGCTTTGTTGCGTGTTAAAACGGCGTGTATTTTACGGAACACAAAGACAGAGAAACTTGTAATTAACCTTCGGATATGAATTATGCTACAGGCAAAATTTCTTCTTTGGTGGTGAAAAGGAACTTTTATTTTAATGAATACAACTGCAGAAAAATACTTAGTTAACCCTTGGATGTAAATTGTGCAAAAGAAATATGCTGCCAACAATTACCAGTTTTGTAGCGTGTTAAAACGGCATGTATTTTACGGAACACAACAACAGAAAAACTTGTAATTAACCTTCGGATATGAATTATGCTACAGGCAAAATTTCTTCTTTGGCAGTGAAAAGGAACGTTTCTTTTAGTGACCACAACAGCAGAACAACGCTTAATTAACCCCTGGATCTAAATTGTGCAAAATAAATGAGCAACCAAAAATTAAGTGGTATTTGGATTTTAAAATCGCTGTTTCTTTAACTGAATACAACAGGAACAGGCTTAGATAACCCTTGGATATTCAATGTGCTGAAGAACTGAGCAGATAGCATTCAAATGTATATGCAGCTGCATTGGACGCACACTGGACTTCAGTTCCAGTACCCTACAAAATCAGAATTAGAACATAAGAGAAACAGTCTCTGAGACAAGCTGTGACACCCCCCAAAAATCGCTGTATAAAAGTGTGTTCTTTAGTATGAGATATCAGAAGCAGCAGCGGCGGCAGCAGGAGCAGCTTCCCTACACAGTACAGTGAAAGGAGCGAGCATGGCGCCCGGACTTATATAGTGCGGTGACGTCACAGAATCCCGCTGGTCTCTGATTGGCTTCATCTCTGCACATGTCATGTAGGCTACTCCTTTCTTCCTCCTAGACTTCTTTGCACCATGTAACGCCATGTGCTCGCAGCCATTTTATCAATCAAAAAGACGCTTCGTTCCGCGAATCACCCCAAACGTCAACTTCGTTCAGAATCAAAGTTTTCCTGAAATTCTAAACGAATTCCACTTCGTTAGAATCAATTCGCCCATCTCTAATAATAATGAACAAAAAATTTGGTGTTGCCATTCACAATGAGTAAAATTGTTGTGGGTGCATGTTCAGGAAGAGGAACAAAAAGGCTTGCACAATTTTGATTCATTCTTTTTTGCAGGTTGATACAATTCTGGTGATACCAAATATGTAGGGTTTTCATTATATTTTAGCACTTTAAGAAAAATAAAAGCACTCTCACTTTGCGTTGCAGCGCTTTTTTCTGTGATCAATAACTTTTTGTTTTTTTCACCTTTGGACCGAGCGAGGTGCATTTTTTATGGGCTGAAGTTTAAGGCGATATGTATGAATGCGCCTGTGCCATTTTTTTACGCATCTTGAGGCAAAAAAATATTTTAGCACTGTTCTATAGATGTATGAACAGTCGTATGGCCAAACTTGGTGCAGTCTGCACTAAACACAACAGTTTTGAATGCACCGAGAATGCGCCAAAGTTTGATACAAAACTGCCATACAATGTTTGACGCATAACACTCTATACGCCAAACATAGACTAAGACATAACACAATACAAACATAGACAAACATAGCATAACACTTTAACCAAAACTGTCATATTATACACTTCTTTAAATCTGTTTAGAAGTGGTGTGTCGGCACCAAGTTACATACATGTCGCCCTTAGTTTTTATTGTTACCATATTGGATGCAACTTCTTGGTCATTTTTTATTCCAATTTTTTTGGTCCAGTAAATGACCGAAAAACCCTGCAATTTTTGCATTTGGATTTTTTTTTCTTCTACTTTGTTTAGCCTATGGGATAAATGATGTTATATTTTAATAGATCAGATCTCTACGGATGCAGAGATACTAATAATACATAACTTTTTTGAAATTCTTTTATGTGTAAAATGGCAAAAAGGGTGTGTTTAAAACTTTTAATATTTTTATTATTTTCTATACTTTTAAAACTTTTTCTTCTTACTTGTACATGTAGTACCCTAGGGTAACTGACCACTAGGGGGAATGAGCACTTGTACACAATCGCTGCTGCAGTTAAATGGCAGGGATCGGAGCAGGGTGTTAATTGTAACAGTCAGCCGGCACCCACCAGCTATGGAGCAGACTTGGTGAGTGAGCCCGCTCCATATTGCCTTACAGGCATTATGAAGTATTTAAACGTGAAAAGTCGGTAAGGAGTTACTGTAAATTCATTGACAATTTGTTAGGTAAAAAAACATTAAACGTCCTTTATTACATAAAGTAGAAGAATAGTGGTTACATAAAATGAAGTTTAATATCATGTGTTCCATATTTTCATTATTTTGTCAGTAAAACAACAATAGAATATTGTACATCTTCCTTTGAAGTGGCAAATGGCTTGTGCACAACATTTAGAGTTGTTCATCTAAATCCCAGGATTTGGCAGAATTCTGGACAATACTGTAGTTGGCAGAGAACTGTGTAAAGTGGATTACTATGGATTGAAGAACTGCTGTTAAAATGTCTAAAAATTCAAAACAATATGTGTTCAGTTAAAATTTAAATGTTATAACATTTCTTAAAGTGCAATTGATTAAGGGATGCTTATGGATGTACCTAGCACATGCCTCCTTAAATCAGAAAATCTGTCCGTGATATAAAATCCTTAAGGTCAGGGGGTCTGTCTCGGTCCGATAGTACCACATACCTCTCGATGCCTGGGACAGCAGAGATATGTCCTGGATCCCTGGGCTCTGCTGAATTTCTTAGATTCTTGTGCATCCTCCGGAAGCTCCCAATGACTCCCTGCACTGCCAATAAAGCCAATAGCTTAATTTGGCTTACATCCCCAAAAGATTTCATGAGAGCGTCCTGATGCAGGCAGTTTGATAGCATCACAGCATCACATTCCTGTTCTGGGCATCACCCGCCAGAGCCTGCTGCTCATCGGGGAACAGGGAGAGGGGTTTATTTATTTTTTACTTATGGGGGCAATTTTACTTACATCTTAGTGGGGGCACTATATCCTACTTTCCTACAAATGGGCACACTATTACCTACACAAAAATAGGGGCACTATTACCTACTTATCTCTGTCTTGCAAACCTAACTAGGGCTTACCCTGCCTACCTACCTGGTACCTTGCCTGTCTAACTTACTGGGGTCTACCTTTCTGCCTGATTATATGGGGCTTCACCTGCCTAACTACCTGTTGCTTTACCTGCTTATCTACCTGTTGCCTTGCCTGTCTACCTACCTGGAGCCATGTCTGTCTACATACTTACCTACTTATGGCCTTGCCTGTCTATCTCCTATGTGGAGCCTTTTGTGCCTACCTACCTTGGACTTTACCTACCTGGGGACCTGCCTTTATACTTAAATTGGGGCCTTCTACCTACCTACCTAACCATCTAGGGCCTTGTCTCTATATCCACTTATACCTGGGCTTTACCTGCCTACTTGAAAAGATTAAACTGGTAGTTAAGGAATAAGAGTTCTGGTCCAATCACTGCACTTGCACGCCAGGAGTTCCTCGTACTCCTCAAGTCAACCAAACCATATATCAATGCAGGGATATATCTTCATACAAAATCCTTATTTATTAAGCATGTGAGTCTCCAACATACAAAGTGAATCATGCATAAAATATGCTACTTGCAATTAGTTGGCAATAGTCCATGACCAGTAAGTTCCCAGTAGGAAGAGCATGTTAACTCCAGTAGCGTCCACTGCTCTCAGAGCCCAATAGTGGAGTCAAACAGACAAGTGGACCTTTACCTGCCTACTTACATATCTACCTATGGCATTATCCAGTGTCGGACTGGGATGCCAAGGGTCCACCTATGAAGTTCATTTTCGGGGTCTGCCAGTGGAGTTAATTATTTACACCCACCGAACAATTACTATACATGACTGCACATACTGCACATGACTTTTACTATCTGTCTCTTACTTTCTGCCTCTTTTTTTTTTTCCTGCCTTTTTCCCTGAAAAGCAGGCCAGGGGCACACCTTCAACAAGGGCCCACTCCGGGTTTCTCCTACTACTCTGTGTGCCAGTCAAAGCCTGGCCTTATCTGTCAACCTTCTTACCTGGGGTCTTGCCTACCTTTCTAACTGGGGCATTACCTACCGATAGTATTTCTATATTTTGCAAGTTTCCTTTGTGAACTATGTTGGATTCATTGGATTATGTCAGAGCAGCGTTTTAACCATTTCTTTAATAAAATGGTCAAAGAGGAAGATTTTGAGGAGTGTTTATTTAACCCTTTCCTGAAGGACGGTCATAATAATATGACTCTAAGTTTTTTCCCTCCTTGCCTTCTTAAAGCCATAACTTTTTTCATTTTTCCACCTACATAGACATATGAGGACTTTTATTTTGCAAGACAAGATGTACTTTATAGTGATGTTATTCATATTACCATAAAATATACTGGGAAACCGCAAAATTCTAAGTGGGGAAAACTGTGAAAAAAACTTATTTGCGCCATGTTTGCGGATGTTTAGCTTTTACGGTGTTCAATCTTCAGTAAAAATGATGTATTATCTGTATTCTACAGGTTGATATGAATCTGGCAATACCAAACATGTACGTTTTCTGTTATGTTTTGGCACCGTAAAAAAACATTTTCTTTTTTTGAAATTTGCGTCGCGGAACCATATTGTGCGACCAATAACTTTTTGGTACTAACACTTACGAATGTGTACTTTTTATTGCTAGCAGTTTGGAATGCATGCAACTTTTTGATCAATTTTATTCCAATTTTTATTGGACATAAAATGACCCAGAAAAACAGAGTTTTGGCGCTTGGAATTTTTTTCTTCTACGATGTTCAGCATACGGGATAAATTATGTTATATTTTAATAAATCTGACTTTTTCAGATGTGGCAATACCAAATATGTGTAACTTTTTTATTTATTATTTTTTTATTTTGTAAAATGGTGAAAAGGGAGTGATTTGAACTTTTATTACTTTTTTATTTTTTTTACACTTTAAAACTTTTTTTTTTACTTTAACTTTGAGTCCCCCTAGGGCACTTCACCACTTGGGGGGCTCGATCATTTCTACGGCCTAATGCATTGTATATACACTGCATTAGTGTGCACAAAGATGGCGGTTTCCCCACTTTCGTCCCCAGGCAGGAATTGAGAACATGGCAGCGATGGAAACCTTCACAAGGCTTCACCGTTCTCGCCACTGATGTCCCGATCGCAGTTAGGAATGGTACGTGGCACTGTTTCTCATTGATTTAGACGCCGCTGCGTCTAAGGGGATAAACAGTGCAGGAGGGCAGGAGGGCGACAACGCTAACACCTGGTGCCCCTTACCAGCAACAAGACGTATCCATAAGTCTAATGTCGGTAAAGGGTTAAATAAAGTGTTTTGTGTTGTTTTGGTGTATTTTTTACCATTTTATTCCAGTAGGCTATTTCTTTAATAAAATAGCCAACAAGGAATGTATTTATTTGCATAAAGTGTTATGTTGTTGTTTGGGTGGTTTTATATTACTATTTTATTCCTGTGTCAGTAATGAAGGTGTTTTGACAGATGCCTCTCCATTACTATTGCTGGGGCATGGTGTCAGTCTAAGGCTGACACTAACCACCTTCTTATTTTACCCCTATACTCAATACACCAGGGGTACTGGGAAGAGCCGAGTTACCATTAGAAGCAGACTATCTAATGTAATGGTCTAATTCTGGCGTGTCTGCGGGCTGGTATTTTCATGGTGGAAAGGGCCCAAAAACCATGGATGTTCCCATCCTAAGAGTGTCAGGCTGCAACTGCCAGTTTTACCTCGGCTGGTTAAGAATTTTTTAAAATTGTTTTTATTATTTATTTATTGAAAGTCTATAAACAATCATTCCACTATAATCAAATAAATAATTCTAAGAAAATGTGAGGTTCTATTTTTCATAACCAGCCAAAGTAAAACTGGCAACTGCAAGTTGTTACTAGCCCGCAGCTGCCCCAGAAGTAGACCATCACATTAGAGCAGGGGTGTCAAACTCGTTTTTCACCGGGGGCCACATCAACCTCACGGTGTACATTAAAGGGCCGACATAATCTTAGAACTGTGTAAATGGAACTTAACACTTAACTGTTATATTTGTACAGTATTGCTATTATAATTAGCCTTTTGAGGGCAACCAGGAAGATTATATCCCCCCCCCCCCCATAGGTAGATAGGTACATATGACCCTTGTAGGTAGATAAGTGGGTATAAAGCCCCCTGTAGATGACAGTTATATCTGTCCATGTAGGTAGATAGGTATTTTTGCCCCCTGTAGACAGGTGGTAAACTGCCCCCTGTAGCCAGGTAGTAATTTTGCCCCCTGTAGCCAGGTAGTAATATGCCTCCTGCAGCCAGGTAGTTGCCCCATGTAGACAGGTCATATGCCCTCTGCAGCCAGGTAGTAGCCCCCTGTAGCCAGGTAACTGCCCCCTGTAGCCAGAGAGATGGCCCACATAGCCCCCTGTAGCCAGGGAGATGGCCCACATAGCCCCCCTGTAGCCAGGGGGATGCCCCACATACCCCCTGTAGCAAGGAAGATGCTCCACATAGCCCTGTGTAGCCAGGTAAATGCCCCATATAGCTCCCTGTAGCCAGGCCGATGCCCCACATGGTCCCCTGTAGCCTGGTAAATGTCCCATATAGTCCCCTGTAGCCAAGTAGACTCCCCATATAGTCCCCTGTAGCCAGGTAGATGCCACATATAGTCCCCTGTAGCCAGGTAAATGCCCCATATAGTCCCCTGTAGCCAGGTAGATGCCCCATATAATCCTCTGTAGCCTGGTAGATGCCCCATATAGTCCCATGTAGCCCGGTAGATGCCCCATATAGTCCGCTGTAGCCAGATACATGCCCCTATATCGGCCTCTGTAGCCTGGTAGATGCCCCATATAGCCCCCCAGTAGCCAGGTAGATGCCCCATATATCCTCCCAGTAGCCAGGTAGATGCCCCATATTTCCCCCCCCAGTAGCCAGGTAGATGCCCCCCATACCCCCCTGCGAGGCCGTACGTATGTACAGCACTCACCGAGCATTGTACATAGAAAGGGAGAAGGTAGGAGGGAAATGATCCCTTCTGCCTTCTCCCTGTACAAGGGACTCTGACTGACTCTGCGCGTTCGTGGTAAAACGGAGAGATCGCGGGGGGCCGCGGGCCATTAGGCACAAGGCTGCGGGCCGGATTTGGCCTGCAGGCCTTGTGTTTGACACCCGTGAATTAAAGGGTATGAATATGAAGGTAACTCCTCACTTACCAGTACCCCTGGTGTATTGAGTACTGCGGTAAAAGTAAGACATGATTAGTGTCAGTCTTGTGATGACAAAAATCACAGCTTGCTGAAGCCAAGCTCCTGTACTAGTAATGGAGAGGCATCTGTCAAGACACCTTCATTACTGACACAGGAATAAAATGGTAATATAAAACCACCCGAACAACAGCATAACACTTTATTTAAATAAATACCTTGTTGGCTAAATGCATTCAATGCTAATTTCAACATAGTTCAATGTCATACAATGAATCCATCATAGTTCAATGGGAAAACCTGTAAAAAAACAAAAAAAGTATGACAGTACTAAAATCAGTCCCATGCAACCCCTGAATGTCATCTCTGTGGGTGATATTCTTGGGGTACAGGGAACAGAGTTCAGGCTGCATTATATGATGGGGTAGAGGCCACAGCTGCAACACAATCTCCTGGAGGTTATCCCATCCCTTCCCCAACAGGAAATTGTGCCTGTAAGCTGTGTCTTTTGGTTAGACATAAATAAACTAGGGGATAAAATGCTTGATTTTTTGCTACATATTTTACATATCAATAATAGGATTATGGTAAACTACTGGATTACACTCACTATTTTATGAAAATCATTACTGTAAGGTGGTCGGCACTATGTATTTTCTTAAATCGGAGAAATAATTGGAATGTGTATTTAAATATGTTAAGGCTATCAACGCTTTTAGATGTGGAATACATGTAAACAGTGTGACCATGACACATGTTAGCCTCACATAATCTTTCTATCAACTGAATTCATACATGGTTCCCGGCAAATGTTTTGATATACCCACGGCATTATGCTAAAGGAGCTGAGAGGCTCAAGTGCTCTATATTGGATGTAACAAATCCTCAATTTGCTTTTGACCCACTGGGTCTTTGGAAAGCAAAAGGGATATTAGCCAAGCCAGCGTCACTCAGTTGCAGACAGCCGTTTCGGGGTGATTGCCCCTCATCAGTTCAGAGCAGAGCGATGCTGGCTGGTTGGGTGGGAGGCAATGAGTGGCTCAGAAAGGGAAGATCTCTCCTAGGGAGAGCGCCATATAGGCGTGTGGAGATTCGAAATTGCCTTTTGCCCTCCACAGAGCATCTACATATCACAAGGCATTATGGGAAAGGAGCTGAGAGGCTCAAGCACCCTCTATTGGATGTAACAAATCCTCAATTTGCTTTTGACCAACTGGGTCTTTGGAAAGCAAAAGGAAATTAGCCAAGCCAGCATAACTCATCTACAGACAGCCGTTTTGGGGTGTTTGCCTCTCATCAGTGCAGAGCAGGCTGGCTTGCAAAAGCCAATTTTGAATCTCCACACACCTATATGGGCCACTCATTGCCTCCTACCCAGCCAGCCAGCATCAAATATCTTCCTCCTTTTCACAGAAAAATTAGACTGATTAGATTTTGGACTAACGTACCCTTTTTTGGTTTTTGACTAATAACAACTATTTAAACTATTTCAATAAATAGATTTTTTAGGGATACAGAAATATTTTTCACAGGATCCTGTTTTCATTTATGATAAGTATTTGTATGATACAACATATTCTTAACTTAAGTCTCATAAAACCTTTATCTAAGAACACCACAGAACCTCATTTATCAACAGGACAGATTATAATATTCCAATTATTTCTCAGATTACTTACTTTTTTCATTCCTCATCAATAACATTTGAAGGACCATTTTTATCATTGTAAATTGTCTTTTATTCTTTTCTGTAACTTGAAAGGAGTCAATGACTGACAGATTTTACTTAGGAACTATTGGTGAGCTGTGTTTTCCCTAGAGAACATATGTAACATGACAGAAAAAGCAATAGGTACAATATGAGTTTAGTGAACAACAGACTTCTACAGAACGAGAATGGACCCTGTCCATGAGCGATTACCTGATTCTGGATACGGGATGAACCCCCATTCTCTACAAACAAAGAAAACTACCGTAAATATACTTCTGAATAAATACACAATACATAATTTTGGTGTTAAATCCCCACAGCTTTATTTAAACCAATATGATTACCACGACCACAGAAAGGAACTAGGTGCAAATATGTATTTGGATTTACAGATACTGTGTGATGCCACAGCAGCCTGCCATACAGTAACCGATAAGAAGGCAACTTCTGAATAAATACACAATACATCATTTTGGTGTTAAATCCCCACAGCTTTATTTAAACCAATATGATTACCACGACCACAGAATGGAACTAGGTGCAAATATGTATTTGGATTTACGGATACTGTGTGATGCCACAGCGGCCTGCCATACAGTAACCGATAAGAAGGCAATCAGGAGGCAGCATGTTCTGGCCTGACATTCTAGCAAAGCCAGTACACTTCCAGGGCACTAAAGACCCTACCAAAGATAGACACTCAACAGCCAGTTATCATTACAACATCTTTCCGGCTGACCTCCAAAACTCAGCCTGTTCACCAGCTTCTATTATTTAAAATTGGTCCACCATAACTTGCCCGCAACTTCCACCTGCAAAAACAATATAGCCATAACAGATATTTAATATATACATATTGAATCTTATGTATTTTAAGGTCTTAATGTCTTTATGTACAGACCTTACTATATATACCTACCATTTCAAACTAAGAATCAGACTTGTATATAAATGCAGGAATTTATCTTCATACAAAACTCTATTTATTGAGCATGTCCGCTTCAAACATACAGAAATTAATTGTGCATAAAATATGCAACTTGTGCTCAGTAGACAATAGTCCATGATGACCAGTTAGTTCCAAACAGGGAAAACATATTCACTCCAGTGGCGTCCACTGATCAAGGAGCCAGATCGTGGAGAATAATAGACAGGCAGAGCCTGTACGCGAGCATGCAACGTTTCAGGGAGAGACCTCCCCTTTCTTCAGCATGTATGCTCGACATCAAGACTCTCTTTTATACCTCTTGAAACATTGTATCCTTACATGTTAAAGAATCCAGTCTATATTTTATCACAAGCAATTACATTAAAAACATTAAATTGTATAAAACAACAAATTATCTGTCGCCAAGGTCTCTATCTTTGCTCTATTGTCGAGGGTCTGAAAAATCACTTGACTTCTGTGTTTTTGTTCACTATGGACCTTTAGTGCATACGAGAAGTTTGAAAGGGACAGTAGAGATTATCTACATAATCGTGTATATTCATGGGCAGAGGAACATACAAAGATTCGGTATGAGAAGAAAGATAAAACAAGAAGGAGAAACATTGATAGTAGTACATCTGAATCTTAAGGAGCAGCTGCACCTAATCATATGCAATTAAGGTCCATCATGAAAAAAACACAGAAGTCAAGTGATTCTTTAGACCCTCGACAACAGAGCGATGATACAGACCTTGGTGACAGCTCTAGGAAAGAACCCGGAGAACATCAACACCGGACAGTAAAAACAAAACAAAAAAAAGATATAGAAGATCAGTTGGCACTTAATATTTCTACAAAGACCCTTACTGATGCACAACTTTCTGTTATAAATAAGGGACTGAACTTTATACCAACAACAGAAGTTACACCATTTGAATTTAATATTGATTTTTACAGGTTGTGTAGGGCCATTCCTATAAAAATGTTTTATGGTGCAAGTAATAACATGGTAACATCGGGTAAAATTTCTAAAACAATTGAAGAAAAATAGTCAGTTTGATCCTGATATCACTACACCATCTTTGGAAGTCTTTAAACAATTGGTTACCTCAGAAGTATTATGACAGTGGAGTAAATCTAAAAAAAAAGAAAGGTTCTAACATGACTAAATAAGAGAGAGAAGCATTACAACAACTTAAGAAAGATAGTACTATAGTAATCAAAAAGGCTGGCAAGAGGGGGCAGCAGTGATACAGGACAGGACACAGGACACACAGGAGTTGGTGACATAACGAAGTGATGCTTCGGTGTACAAAAAATTAGACAATGACCCAACTAGGGATTTTGAGTGATTGATAGGTGAAGTACTTATTGAGGCTGTTATGTAGCACATTGAAAATTGAATGTATTCTGGATTGTCCTTAAATTCTGCAGCTCAGATTGTGAAACCCCTCTCCCACTTCCTGAGCAATGGAATTTCTAGCCTGGGTCTGCAGAGTCTCACCCCAGCCCTTTGCCTGGTTAATTACTGAATTGTTTAGATAACAGGGGTCTTAAGCAATTTAATGGCCCACTTTATAGATGCAGCTGTCCTGGATACACGATAACCTTCGACCCCCCCACAAAACTCTTTAATTGATCTGCCCCCCAGCAGAAGCGCAGTCCGTGATTGCCATCTTGTGGCATTAGTACGCAACAACCCTCATAAGGCAATCCAGTATACGCCCACCTCCTAAAAGATTTCCAGCCAGTAAGAGAGTAGGCAAAAATGAGAGAGGAGGAGAACCTGGACAGGTATAAGACATGTGGACACACTCACACCGGAGTTCATAGCCTAGGGTTCAATTTCTGATTGAGCTGTGTTCCATTCTCCTTTCCAAACCCCTTGGATCTGAAAGCTGAAACATGTTGTAAGTGTGAATTCTTTCTAAGCATTTCTCCCTTTTATTTCCATAACTGTTTTGATGTGTATGTCATAATTACTGTTATCATATTCTGTTTATGTAAGCACTGAAAATCATTTTAAAATTTAAATTTTACCTTAATTCGTAAGTTCTTGTTGTTGCACAAATCCATTTCCTTGAAGGATGTATTTTATTTTGTAGCTGCTTTAGAGCAGTGAGTTGAGCATTTTTTTAGTGTTTTTAGAATATCTGTTAGGAATCAGATTCCCTCTGGCTGATTTCTTTTTGATTATTGAAGGAAGGTGGTGGCAGCGTGTATTTTTGGGGGGCTGGAACTGTCTTGTGGTACGATTTATGCTTGATTCGCTACCTGAGTGAGAGGTGAGCGCAAGTGGAGATAACTCTACCCCATTACAGTGGCCCCCAGTCACGTGCGGGTGTGAGCGTGTACGTGACAAATTGGTGGCAGAGCGCGGGGATATTTTTCTTTTTATTGCAGCTTTTAGTGCTTGGTTTAAGAAATTTATTCCCTGCACTAAAAGACTGGCTGTATCTTTGTGAAGATTACACCAGTCTTACAAGAACTAACGCAGTGCTTACTTAACATACACACAATCAGTTTCCCTTCCCCATTTTTCTTTTCTATCTTTTATTTGGCAAAGGGGGCTGTGTGGAGATGGCATCCCTTTACAAGAAGCAAAACAAAGAATATCTCATCAGCCTATGTGAGGAGAGAGATATTAATCCGGCAGCAAAGACAAAGGTTCAGCTGATCCGTGAGCTCGTGGAGCAAGATTTACAGCAGCTGGACACGGCGTCAGAGAACGAAACTGACAACGCACAGTCCAATTGAGGGAAATTTGCTCCTGAAATAATTTCCCTGAGGACACCCGCAGTGGCAGTTTTTCAGTGGAGGCATGGACTCTGCTCTGGGCATGGCTTTGCAGCAACTTGGCGCTTGTGACCCTAATGTGCGCCTACAACTTATCCTGCAATACCAAAAGGCAGAGGCTGCGGAACGCCAGGCCGTGAGAGAACAAGAGGCGGACGAGCATCAAGCAGCGAGAGAGCGAGAGGCGGCTGAGCGTCAAGCAGCGAGAGAGGCGGCGAGCGCCAAGCAACGGAGAGCGAGAGGCGGCCGAGCGTCAGCTGAAGGGACCTCAAGCTACAGCTGGCACAACTTGAAAGGGGTGAGGCTTTGCCACGGCCTCATGCCAGGATACAAACCCCTTGAAACCCCGACTAGAAAACTTTCCTGTGATGGAAAAGAATGGGGACTTAGATGTTTTCCTACGAGGAATTTGAAAAGGAAATTGTAGACAATATCATCTGCCCAAAGAGGAGTGGGCACTATAAACTGACCCAGGGGCTAAGGGGGAAAGCCTTGGAGGTTTTTTTTGGAACCTCCTACCAGAGCAAGACGGGGACTATGATGCCATAAAGAGAGCTTGGTCATGAAATATCATCTCATCCCGGGGGTGTATCGCAGGAAATTCGGAGTCTGCAGAAAGGTCCCACTGATAGCTACGCAGGGTGTGGGGAGCAACCCTTAAGTGCCACCTGCAAGCAATGGTAGAAGGACTCTCTGTTTTTCCCGCTTTGATGACCTGTTGAATCTAATGATCAAGGGGAAGCTTCTCCATATTTTCTCCTGCAGAGGTTCGTCAGTCTGTCTGTTGACTGGAAAACCCCAAGACGTCCCAGAGGACGGGGGCTGAACTGGCAGACTCCTATGTTACCAACAGGATGCCAGAAGCCCGGAGAACACCTGAGTCCACATGGAGGAGAGGTAACCCTGCTGGAGATCCCCCTGCTCCTCCCCATCGATCCCTGGCACCCCTAGTACTCCACCCGGGTCCCGGAACCCACAGCCCATTGACTGACATGCGCAAATGTTTTATATGCAACCAAGTGGGGCATGTTAGTGCCACTTGTCCAGACAAGCGGAGTCCATGATTGCCATCTAGTGACGTTAGTACGCAACAACCCTCATAAGGCAATCCAGTGTACGCCCACCTCCTAAAAGATTTCAGCCAGTAAGAGAGTAGGCAAAATTAGAGAGGAGGAGAACCTGGACAGGATAAGCATGTGGACACACTACACGGTTTTCAAAGTTTGGGTTAAATTTTCTGATTGACTGTGTTCCTTTCTCCTTTCCAAAACCCCCTTTGGGATTGAAGGCTGAAACATGTTGTAAGTTGAATTCTTTTAAGCATTTCCCCTTTTTATTACTAACTGTTTGATTTTTTATGTCAAGTTACGTTATTATATTCTGTTTATGAAGAAACTAAAAATCTTTTTTAAAAATTAAATTTAGCCTTAATTGAATTTTTTGTTTGCACGGATCCTTTTTCCTTAAGGAGTGTATTTTATTTTTGACTGCTTTAACCCTGAGTTAAGCATTTTTTACGGTTTTTTAGAATATCTTTTGGAACCCGTTCCTTCCGGCGATTTTTTTTTATTATTGAAGGAAGGTGGTTGAAGGTGTATTTTTGGGGGCTGGAACCTTGTGGTTTCGATTTAAAGCTTGATTCGTACCTGGTGAGATGGGCAAGTGGAGATAACTCTACCCCATTACATGGCCCCATCACGTGTGGTGAGCTGTACGTGCAGACTGTACAGAAAAGGGAAAATTTCCCGGGAAAAGGGAGAAAATATTTTTAACGGCATTATCCATGTACACCTGTGCTTTATTTGGTAACTAAGGTACAGAAGTCAATGTCTAATCCGCCCAGCCACAAATAGTATCGGGCATCGGGTCTGTGCTAGAGCCGGGGCCTTATTTAAATAGTTTTTTACAAAAAACAGTTAAAAAGGGCCCTAATTCATTGGCGATCGGGACATTTAGTGGAAGACACTTTGGTTTGTAACCCTTGGGGCATTAAGGGCCACATGTATAAAAACTGCATAGGCCTAAAACTCACTTTGTTACCCATAGTAACCAATCAGAGTGCCCCTTTCATTTCAAATAGTGCTCTGGTGAATGAGAGGGGTGCTCTAATTTTAGACTTAGACAGTTTTTATACATGTGGCCCTAAAATTTTAACACCCAACCCTATATACGTAAAAAAGGTAAAATCCCGGGGGGGAAAACTTCAAGATTCCAGCGCTGAATAAAAAGATTCTTTATTAATGTAGAAAAACAGAGCCCCCAATAGTGCATGCTACCCTAATCAATTTTTAGAGAGGCACTTGGGGGAAGGGTGTCTCACTCCCAAATTCACAAATTAATTTTTTGATGAAACTATTGGACATTGTCCCAACAAAGAATAACTTTAGATTCGGTGACATCTACCTTCAGCTACAGGGGACCTTTTATGGGGTCCCCTGTGACATCCAGTTATGCAAATATTTTTATGACGTCATTTGAGAAACAATATGTTTTTCCAATGAGTACATTAAAGTTGCCGCATGGTACTTATATTTGGACAACGTCTTTGTTTTGTGGACAGGTACTGAAGAAGAATTTCTTTAATTTGTTAGTGTACTGAATAGAATGTATCCTTTGATCCAGTTTTCCACCACAATAGACATAGACATCATCCACTATCTGGATGTCGAAATACGAAGGCTGGGGCAAGGAGTGTGAACAACTTTGTATACAAAACCAATTGACTAAAATAATGTTTTACATAAAAAAGCCAGCATGCTCCAAAAGGGTTTTGGGGTATTCCCATGGGACAATTGATAAGAGCAAGGAGGATTTGTTCAAATGATCTGTTGTATTTAGAACAAAAAGATAAAATTATTGAGAAATTCGTTGCTAGAGGTTATGATCAAGGAAAACTTGAAAAAATGGCCAACAATGTAACAGGAAGAGATAAGGCCAGTTTAATACAAAAAAAAAATCACAAAGGGAAAAGCAAGAGGATCGATTAGTGTTTGTGAGCACTTATGATATACACAGTCCGGCCATTAGACGGGCGATTAAAAATTACTGGTATGTCCTGTCTAAGGATACTAAGTATGGTAAATATTTCACACTTTATTTATAGGAAAGGGCAAACCATAGGTAGCCAGATAGTATCCTCTGATTTAAAATCAGATAAAAGTTGACAACAAAAATTATTGACTCCCAAACAAAAAGGTACATATCTGTGCTTGAATTGCCAATACTACAATTATTCCAGGTCCATTTATATCTCATCCGACACAAAGAAATAATATTTTCCTAAAAGCATTTTATACCTGTGATTGGAGGTCGGTTATTTATCTCCAGCAGCGTCCTTGCGGTAAAGGCTTCGTAGGCCAAACCACACGTAATGGGAAACTCAGACTTAATGAACATTGTTCGAATATTAGATCTACGAAAAGGCAAGGTACAACATCAGGTAATGAAGAAAGTGATAGGAGAAAATACGGAGAAAGCTCGGTGGCATGGCACTTTAGTAAGTTCAACCATAACATTTCTGAGTTACGGTGGTGCGTTTTAGAGGAGATTAGGTGTGAAGAGGGACAGAATTTAGAGATGTGGCTTTTACAACGGGAGGCGGCTTGGATTTATGCCCTCACAACACTAACACCAGCTGGTTTGAATAAAAATCTGAGTCTCAGAGTATTTTTGTAATGCTTGTTCCGGATAATTTGTTGTTTTATACAATTAAATGTTTTTAATGTAATTGTTAGTGATAAAATATAGGCTGGATTGTTTAATATGTATGGATGCAATGTTTCAAGAGGTATAAAAAAGAGTCACGCTGTTGAGCATACATGCTTGAGAAAGGGGAGGTCACTCCCTGAAACATTGCATGCTCGTGTACGGACTCCGCCTGTCTGTTACTCTCCATGATCTGGCTACTTGATCAGCGGATGCCATTGGAGTGAATATGTTTTCACTGTTTGGAACTAACTGGTCATCATGGACTATTGTCTACTAAGCGCAAGTTGCATATTTTATGCACGATTAATTTTTATATGTTTGAAGTGGACATGCTTAATAAATAGATTTTTGTATGAAGATAAATTCCTGCATTTATATACGAGTTCGGCATACCACAGGAGTATGAGGAGCTCCTGATGTGCAGGTGCAGAGAGTAGACCAGAACTATTTAACCCTATCACTACCGGTCTTACGTTTGATAATAAACTAAAAATCAGGCCAAACTCCAAAGAAGGTACTAAACACACAACTAACGAGGAGTCATCCTCCAGCACTCAGGAGGGGCAAAAACCCCTGTGGAGGAAACCTTTAGGGAACCATGACCAGATGATTACCCTTCCACTGGGCTTAAAGGGTAATATCAAAATAAAACTCAAAATTATATTCCAAGATTTTACAAGGTAACCCCCGACGGTGGGTTTGTGGTTTCCCCCGGACCACCGCAAGCGATGTTTGTTTAACCACGCCAGGGGGAAAAGAATCTAACGTTAACCCCCCGGTTTCACCCAGACCCGGGGGGGGCAAAGCGGGAGGAAATTGCTGCGGGCGTGAGGTAAACCCGGTCGTCCCCCCTGGGCGTTTATTGCTTGCGAAAAAGGCCCCGGGGGTTTCAGCGCGGTACAGAAAAAGTATCCGGGATTTGTGTCGTGGGCAGGCAGAAGGTAGGGGAGGGGGCAATGGTTCGTGGTTTGTGGACAGGGGAGAAAAGGGCAGGGCAGGCGGGGAGAGGTTCGGGGTCGGGAAACGTAGCGAGAGGTTTGGGGACACGGTTTTTGCCCGGGGTACACTTTAAAAGGAAAGCTTTCCCCTAAGGCTCTGGGGAACATAAATCCACGGGAAGTGCGTGGGTGCAACAATTATAAGGAACGCGCCCGGTAATTACCCAATTACCGGGGCACTGGCCCTTTTAAATTTTACAAAGAAAAAGCGCCGCCCCGCCTAGGGGCGCGAATGCGAACCCCTCCCCCTTTCCCGGCCCCCGGGAGGGGGAGGGGGAAAAACCGGGCGGGAAAAGGGGGCCCCGGGTTTTGGGGGGTTTGGGTGGGGTTGGGGCCGCGGCCGGGGCCCCGCGGGCCCGCGGGCCCCCCGCCACGCCGGGCCCCTTATGGTCAAAACCCAGGCGATGGTGAAGTCCTTGCAACCTGTGCAGAGTCCCCCGCCACCCCGTAGTGGCCGCGAGATCAAAGCATTTAAAACCCTTACCCAGGCCCCCGGGATGACCAGCCCCCAAAGGAAACTATGCCCCCCCCCCCCAGAAACCCTTCCTCCTGATTGGGCCCTGGGCACGTAAGTCTTGCCCGTAGGAATGTTTTTTGGGACCCGTGGGAGCCACCGGAACCCCAAACCTTCGGGGGAAATGATTTTGTTGTACACGGGTTTTTTTCAAACCGGGCCAAGTCCGAGGGGCCCCGGAAGAGGGCCCTCAGCCTTGGGGTTTTTTTTCAGCAGGCCGGAAATGTATAAAACAAAATTTAAACCCATTTTAAAAAAAAAATTAAAACCCCCGGGCCTTGGCAAGGGTTTAAGGGCGTTGGGCCCCCCAAATTTTTTGGGGGTTTTGTAAAAGTCGTTTTGGGTTTTACGAAACCCCCCCCCAGCAGATGGGGCCCCACTAATCCCCTAGGGCTAACTTTCTGTGGCCAAAAGTTCCCGGTTCCCAATTTGGGATAAATTTTTCCGCTTTGCCGGGCGGGAAAAGGTTCCCTTTGGAAAAAAAGAACCCACATGTGGAATCTTGCCTTTTGGGCTTCTCTGTGTGAGGACCGCCCCGGCCCCCCCCAGAAGAGGGGATCCACCTCCAAAGGGAACGGTTTTCTCGGAATCAAAGGGGGACCAAGACAGGAGCAATGGGGAAGGCGTCTTTAGATCCACAAACGCCCCTTTTCACCCCCGGAGGCCCAAAATTCCAAGGGGTTTTACATTCCTTTTCCAATAAAGGGCCACGATAGGAGCCACCCAAGGTGGAGAAGTGGGAAAAAATTGCCGGGAATTTAAATTTTCGAAAAACCCCCGGGAACCCCTGTAAAACGCCCCCCAAGGGCCCCGCCGGACGGGGGCCATTTTAGCACCGCAGAGGGGTTTTTGCCCGGTCCATCCCCTAAAGGCCCTTTAGCTGAAGACTTTTTTGGCCGAGGAAAAGGTAGGTTGGGCGATGGAATACACATTTTCCCGCTTGGCGTACATTGGGTTTTCTGCCCCAGAAAGTTGCAGAACCCGGCATTTCTTGAGCCCCGGGGAGTTTGAAGATCAGGGGGGAAAAAATCGGATTGTCATCCCCATTTTGGGAAAAACCCATGCCCCAGGTGTACAAAAGAGATTTCCCGGGGAAAACCCTCCTTTTGAAGAGTTTTTTTGGAAAAACCCCCGGGGGTGTTTCGAGCCCCAAAGGGCATCAAAGAAAAGGGAATTCAAAAAGTCCCATTCTCGGGGATTGAAAAGCCCTCTTTCCCCTCGTCCCCCCTCCCCAAAATTTTGAAGAGGTTATAGGTCCTGCAGATCCAAAAATTGGAAAACCCCTTTTGGCCCCCCCTTTTAGAAAGGTTCCAAAACAGCTCGGGGACAGTGGGGAGAGGGAGCGGGTTTTTTTCAGTGATTTTTATTTAGGGCCCTTTTTGGGAACACGGACGGAGGGGAAACCCTCCCTTTTTCAGCCAAAAGAAGAAAAAAAACCCCGGGTCCGGTGGGGAGGAGGACTTAAAGAATTTTTCCTTTGCAGTTTTCCCTGTAGGCCGACATGGGCCCGAGTTCCCCCCCTCCGGGACGGAAAGGGGTTAAAGACCCTCCCCCGGGGGGGGGGACTGGTTCCGGGAGGAGGTTTAAATTTGGGAAAGGGCAAAGGCCCAAAGTTGGGGGGCCCCGGAATGGCCTTTTTTTCCCGGGGGGTACAACCCCAAAGTCCCGGGGTTTTCTCGGCCCCGGGAGGGGCCCGGCAACGGCCTTTTACAAGCGGATGGGGGAAAGTGGTAGGCACCCGGGATGGTAAACCCCCCAAGCAAAGGGGGTTTTGCCCTTCCCGGGCCCCCAAAGCAGGGGGGTTTTGCCCGTCTTTTCCAAAAAAGCTTAAAAGGGGCCCAGAGTTTTCAGGGCCCGGGAACCCCAAGTGGAATTTGCCGAGGGGAAAACACGGGAAGAACGTTTTGGGAAACCCCACCCTTCTCCTTATGTAGCGCCCCTACATGGAGTGTTCACGGCCAGGTTACGTACTGATGGGGCACTAGAAGCTTCCCCACTGACCGAATAAATAAGCAGAGGCATCTCCAGCCGGACAACAGTATGCGGTACCGTTTACCAATGAAAACCGCCGACGGGGGCGGAGCAGAGTCTCTTACTTCCCGACGCAGCTCCTCCTGCCATCTCTGCGAACCTTATATCAATCCGAGTTTGCTAGAAGGATTATTCACTCAGGGAGACGGAGGGTCTCCTTGCTCCAAAGCGTCCTTTACCGGCGGACAGGCCCTTTTGAAAGTGGCACAGAGGGCGTCATCTAACTGTGACGACAGGTAGTGGAAATCCAGCCGGACTAACCGCAAGCGATGATAAGTTAAGCCATGCAGGAACGGAATCTAAGTAAGCCCCCGTTTCCCACCAAGCCCCGCTGCAAGCCGGGATGGACATGCTGCGGCATGGGCTACCAGGTCGACCCCCCTGACGTGACATGCTTGTGATGGCGCCGAGGTGCAGCGCGGTACAGATTAGTCGAGAATCGTAGTCTGGGCAGGCAGAAGGTCATGGCAGGGGCAATGGGCTCGTAGGTCGTGGACAGGCCAGAAGGTCAGCAGGCGCAGAGGTTCGGAGTCGGGAAACGTAGCGAGAAGTCTGTACTCGGTAACAGAAAGACCACTTTAAGGAACGCTTTCTCTAAGGCAGTTCGCTCTGTGCAGAGCTATTGTAGCTCAACCCGTTTACGACACCTGGAAGGCCCTAATTGGGCCCTCCATTTTGACTCATCATAGTTGAGTAAAGTTGCAGAGCTGTGAGGGTTGTGGACCGAGTCTGGGGGCCAAATTTCAACATCCTAAATTTCTAAGTCAATTAGAAGTGGCAATCCCATAATTATCCTGAATGAGCCTGAAAAAAAAAGGGAGCAGAAGGGAGAAGGGACTCACGCCTTTTTGTAAGTTGCTACACTTCTTTGGCATACTCCTTATTTACCATGCTTCTAGTACTATCTACCATGCAGCCATCTTGCACCTATCTTACCACCCTATCTTGCCCTCAGACAAGTTTATCCACATAAGCGCCTTCTCCTTCCCTCACCTATGTACTCATCCACCACAACCTATTTTCCCTTTTCACCACCCCCAAACCTCACTCACATATTACTGCACAAACGCCGCTCATATCATCACTGAACCATCTGCTGTCTCTTTCATTCTCCTTCTTCTCGCTTGCAGAGGACATCTCTTTCCCCAACCCGGCCACCTTCCTTTTACTGCTCATCCCACCTCCTCCTCAGCATGTCCATAGAAATCCTCTAACCTGCTTGCCATTCGCTACGTCATTTTTGCCCCTTTTTATGTGTGCTCCTATGGAACGCCCATCCGTCTGCCACAAACTCACTTGCTGTTCATGACCTTTTTCTTCTCCAAACCTCCCTCAACCTCTTGCCTCACAGAAACCATGCTCCAGCAATCCTGAACACCAGCTTTCCTTGCCGCTCTCACTATTGGCCTACACATTCAACCCACACCCCAACCTAGAACAGGCGGGTGAGGAGTTTGGCATACTTCTCTCCTCCACACCTGCACATAACAGGTACCATCCACCAGCAACCCCTCCCTCACTATCCCCTCCTTTGATGTCCACCACCTTTCAACTTCTTCAGCCAATTTTCCATCAGAGTCTCAGTGTCACAGACCCCCCGCTCTCCCCGCCAGTTTCTGTATCATTTGCGCCAGGCTCCCCACAACTTTCCTCTCTTCTGAAATGCCTACTCTCATCATGGGTTGATTTCAACATCCCCTTGATGACCCCATGTCTCCTCGGCCTACAGTTTCTTTTCCATTAACCTCCTCTCATCGGACCTCTCGCAAGTTTACGACTCCCCAGACCCAAAAGGATGGAACTCTCTTATCTGGTCTTCTGGGTCATCTTTCCTCAATTTCTACTTCAACTAATTCTCCTTAATGCTCTCTCTGACCACAATCTTATCGCCTTCATTAATCACTATTTCTCAGCATTCTCAGGACAAACCTGCCCCACATCCACTACAGAAATATCACTCCATTAATACTCAGGAACCTTCACAGTCACCATACAGTCTCACTGCCCCAAATCTCCTCCCTCTCCTTTCCAACCAGGCTGTCAACGTTACAATGAAACCTCACAACCACCCTGTACATGTTGGCACCCACTCCACACACCCAGCCACCACCATAGTCAGACCGCCGCCAGCCTTGGCACACACCTCAGACACGTTATCTCCAGCGATGAACCAGTGTGCTGAGCGCTGTGGAGAAAGTCAAAGCCTACCTGCAGACTTTCTCCACTACAAATTCATCTGCTCAGGCACATATCACACTCCATTCAAACTGCGCCAAACAAAAATATTTCACCTCCCTCATCTCCACACTACACAACAAACCCAAAACGCTCTCTTTGACACCTTTTACACCCTCCTACAGGCCTAAAGCACACCTCCAGTCACTGACCTCGTGCTGAAGAACCGGGGCCACTCACTCAAAAAACAAATTGAAAAATATCCGCAAAACATCACATCACAATCCCCAAAGAATACCCATTCCTATTCCCTCACCCGCACGTCCCCTCTAATCTACTCGCAGCCCTTGACCCGACGACAGAGGAAGAAGTGTCCAGCATTCTCCTGCAGCTCGTCCCACACCTCTACTAACTACTGTCCCCATTCCATCCCACCTCGTGCCAGATCTATTCTCCACTGTCCTCCTCTCGACCTTACTGCTTATCTGTAACTCTCTCTCTCTCCACTGGGATCTTTCCATCTTCCTACAAACAGCCATCATAACCCCTTTACTAAAAAAGCCACTCTCTGGACCCGTCCTGTGCTGATAAACTACCGACCTTTCTCTAACCGACCCTTCATCTCCTAAACTCCTGAAACCTTGGTCCTACTCTCGCCTAATCCTCTATCTCTCAGCTAAATCTCTTCTTGAGACCCACTGCAATCAGGTTTCTCACCGCACCCTACACTCCACGGAAAATGCCTAGTTAAAGGCCCTCAAATACCTCCGTAACAGCAAATCTCAGGTAACTACACATTTTGCTCTCTTGGATCTCTCTGCACATTTGACACTAGTGAATCACCAACATCTCCTCAGCATGCTCAGCACCATTTGCGCTCCCAGGACACCGCTCTCCTTGTTTCTCCCGTCCTACCTCTACCGCTCCTCAGTGTCTCGTTTTCTGTTCGACCTCCTCTCTCTCTTCCTCTTGCTGTTGGGGTTTCCTCAGGGATCATTCGTGTCCTCTCCTCTTTTCATTGAACACAGCCCCCAATTGGAACAAACCATCATAGATTTGGCTTCCGTTACCATCTCTATGAGATTCGGATACACCCAATTAATACACCTCCTCCCTTGACATCACTCACCCAGCCTTGCTAACAAAAGCACCAGTGAACAGTCTTTCCGCTGTCTCTGACATCATGTCCACTCTCCAATATTAAACTAAACTTCACTAAGACTTAACTTCTTGCCTTTCCGCCATCTACTAAACCAACTCCCCCAGCTATTTCTGTTTCTGTATTGTACCACCATTTTCTCCTAGGCAGCAGGCCGCTTGATCTGGGGTTATATTAAATTCTGATCTGTACCTCACCCCATATATCCAATCCCATTGCCCCATCCTGTCACCTGCACATCAAGAATATTCCAAAAACCGTCCATTATCTCACTTGACACGACTCAAACTCTCATTACTGCTCTTATTCTTTCTCGTCTTGACTACCTGCAACTACTTCTTTCGGTCTCCCTCTCTGCAAACTCTCCCCCTCTCCAATCTGTCCAAATGCAGCAGCCAGGCTTGTCCTTTCCTCCCAGCCGCTATACTGATGCTCTACCCTGTGTCAGTCACTGCACATGTTTGCCCATCCAGTACAGGAACAGTATAAACTCAGTCAACTCTCACCCCATAAAGCCCCACAGCGCTGCTCCTCCCTACATCTCCTCCTAGTCTCAGTCTACCCGGCACTATCCCTTGCCTCTCGCTCTGCGGATGATATCAGACTACATTCTCAATCACCGGAACCTCCCATGCCCGCCTAAAAGATTTTCACACGTGCGGCACCACTTCCTCTGGAATATGCTAAGCCGCGGGCGATCAGGCACATTCACAAACCCTCACAAGTTTTAAGATGGCCCCTAAAAATACATCTCTCGGTCTGGCCCATCCCAGATCCCTAACTGCATCACACACATCTGTCCACTCCCTGCACATGGGGCACTCACAGGCACGTATCCTGTATATAGATGTAACAGTCTGTGCAGTTCAGCCAATTTCATGTAAACCACCCCCTATTTATGAACAGGCTGGACCATTGTAAACTTGGCTCTTCTTAAACCGTATGTTTCACCCATAACACCCTAATATGATTTGAATCTCTCCACAGCAGGCCCTCACACCCTTGTGTCTCATTGTAAGTACTTTTAATTTTAATGACTGTATGTTTACCCTTGAATTTGTAAAGTGCTGCGGAATATGTTGGCGCTATAGAAACAAAGATTATTATTATTATTATTATTAAGGCTCGGGGCAACATAGATCCAGCAGGGAAGTGACGTGGGTGCAACACTTATATAGGAAAAAACCCCGGGGGGGGGGTTTGGGGGGGGGGGAATTACCCAATTAACCGGGCCCCACGCCCCTTTTAAAAATTCACAAGGACGAGCCGCGCGCTCGGCTGGGGGGGCCCCGCATCCCCGCTTTCCCGGCCGGCGGGGGACGAGGACCGACGGGAGCGAGGCCGGGTGGGGAAAAAGGGAAACGGGTGGCGCCGGGGCCGGGCCTTTGGGGCCCCGCGCGCCCCCCGCCCCCGGGGCCCCCTTAAAGGGGAGCGCGGGTGCGCCCGGGGTTTTTTCCCCGGCCCCGCGCGCAACCCTTTACGTAACAAATATATTACCCAAAAATTTTTAAAAAAGAAAAGGTTTTGAAATTAAATAAATTCAAAAAAAAAATCCAACATGGAAAAGCATTTAAAAAAACATCATATAAAAAAATTAAAACAATAAAAAAGTTTTTGGGGGGGGGCGAAAGTTTTTTCCCAATTTTTCCCGGTGAGAGAAAAAGGCTAGACATGGGAAAAAGGAAAAACATATATTCAAAAACCTCACCCTCCTAATAGTAAGAAACCCCTCACTTAGACACTCTTCTACCTCTAAAAGGGGAATCACCATAGCCTAAAACCACCCATTTACATACTGTATATACAGTAATTACTACAAGCATTCCCCCCTGCCACAGTCATGTACTCCTTCGTCTTGTTCTTCGGGATTTCAATCTATAAAGAGGAAGGTGTAAGGAGACAGTGGGTAGAAGTTGCTCATATGGTAGCTTAGCCACAGCAGGGCAATTGTAATATTTTCTAAGAGATGGGTTTAAAGTTGCTTTTGAAAATTTTTCATGAGTTCCACAGTAGGGCAGACACATGGATGAAATCTAATGGATGACTGTCTAAAGAGCTGACAAGAAGAGATCAAAGAAAGATGTCATGTGTTAATATTTTGAGCTGATTTCTCTGGGCAAGCCAGTGAATAGACTGGTAAAGGGAGAGGTAGAGGTAGAGCAATATATTTAACAAACCGCCAAGTTGAGAGTTGATAACTACAAGAGTGATTGATTGAAGGCCACAAAAAAAGGATGTTGCAAGCACTAGCATTTTATGCTAAATTGAGTTTGAGGAAAGAGTAATTTAAGAAAAGAGATGTAGAGAGCAGGTGGGGTGAAGGCTTAGATGTATGGTCTAAAAAATACAACAAAATCAAAAGTGTGGAGCTATGAACTGTGATTTTCAGTTCTATTGAAAGAGTTGAGTAATATGGGGTAGAAGTGATAAATTCAGTTGTCTCTATCTTGAGTTTAAGAAAGAAAGAGAAGAAGAAGGGAGCTATAGATGATTGAGGTTTTGGGTCTCTGGATGACAAAAAGGTACATTAACATCTGGTATGGAGTGCTAAAATTTTAGTTTTATCAGCCTAAAAACCATAGGATACTATGAGCTGTTCCAGGTGAAAGGTAAATATAGAGAAGAGTAGGACAGAGCCTTGAAGAACACCAACAAAGAGACGTCAAGATGAGGAAGTATGTGGGTGGGCGAAATGCATGAACTTGGTGCTGACATGCCAGTTCTAAATAGCTTTAGAGCAGTGTAGAATGCAGCAGTATGTATGAACCTGTCCTACTGTGATTTGTACATTTTGCGCATCGTAGGAGAATCGCAGGGTACTGTTGATGCTGCATTGTATGTGCAATGGTTGGTATGCTAGAAAAGACTGTGAAGAAATCCTGACAGCTCCAGCCATGCTAACCAATGCTAAATATCAAACTATATATAATTAATATTAAATCATATAATATAATGGTAACAATAATTTTAATAATATAAAATTAGAAAACCAATACCACATCTACCATAAATCCCATTAGTGTGTGTGAGTGGTTATCTTACGGTACCAGTATTTTTGCTTTTGTGCTGTCTCTCCTTGAATGATATTGTGGATTATTTGCATACTGGGGTGGACTAGTACTTGCTTATCTGATGTGCAGTTTTTTGTTATTCAGTTGCCCTTCTCGTTTTTATTATTCCCAAGTAGCACAGGGACGCATATTGCCTCGTATTGGGTTTAGTTTATTTTCCAGTCACTGAGCTGTAAGTATGGCCTTGTGTTTGTGTTTTTCAAGTAAATAATGTTCCATTTTTCTGTGATTTTTTGGTAAATTGTTAGCAAAGGGACTCGCAAGAAAAAAAGAAACCTTGACGTGCCGACACCTCAAGATTGATATTTTTCCAGTGTGTACATTTTTTGCTCTAAATACTGGGGAGCAGAGGGTGCCAGTATTTTCTGTTGAACACCTGAAATGTGCTGGGCATCCCACCCAATTGAATAGTAGAGGTCTTATAGGTTGTAAGCCAGCATGGGGAACCACAAATAACTGTATAGGTGGCACCCTTTGTATCGCCTGGGAGTGCACAAGTTTTGAAGGGACAATACTCAATTACCTGTTTCTTGACCTGTGACCCCTGTGAACTGCCCTTGCTCCAGTGTCAGTTTTTTGTTGTCTTCATACATAGAGCTTGACACCAGACACCATCGCTGCTGTTATACTGAGTTACCTGTACCCTACCTGTGCGCTACCTGGGCGCTATCTGCCTTATACCTGCCGCTGCACCAGTCTGCTTTAATACCTGTACCAAGTCCACTACCTGCCTGGGACTGCATTACCTGCCTACGGCTACACCTGCCGTGTCCCGTCACCTTTGCCAGCACCTGCTGTCTTGTTGCGCACTTTGGCTACAGCTGCGAGATTTACAATCTACGCTCTCGGTGGCCCAGAGGATCAGCCAGGCCCGCCATACAGGGGGTACAGCCAGTACTCCTGTATGGGGCCCAGTGAAACAAGGGGGCCCGCTGCAAGCAGGCCCCCTTGTTTCACTAACTAGCTTTCAGAGCCAGACCACGGGCCCCGCGGCACTGCTGAGCGTCCGCTGGGGCCCGTGCGGCTCAGAGTGGGAGAGGGGGCCCCGCGCTCCGAGTCATAGGGCATGGTGGGCTTTACCATCACACAATGTGGGGGGGGCCGCGCTCTGAGTCACAGGAGCGTTCCATACAGTAACAGAGCTGCAGCAGCCTCTCACTTAATTCAGCTCCCTCGGCTCCGTCCTGTGATGGGAGCGCCCCTCCTCTGTCTCTCTCTGCCTGTGGGCGGGGCTTCAGTGACTCCTGGCAACAGAGAGAGAGGAGGGGCGATCTCCTCACAGGACGGAACAGAGGGATCTGAAGTAAGTGAGAGGCTGCTGCAGCTCTGTTACTGTATGGAACACTCCTGTGACTCAGAGCACGGCCCCCCCTCCCATTGTGTGATGGTCAAGCCCACCCTGTCCTAGAACCCCCACTGAAACCCCCACCTGACCCCAGCTGGGTGGGGCCCCTCAGCAGCCCACCCAGCCCCAGCACCCCCACCTACCCCAGTGCCTCCTTTGAACCCCTGGGGCCCCCCAGCAGCCCACCCTGCCCCAGCACCCCCACCTACCCCAGTGCCTCCTCTGAACCCCTGGGGCCCCTCACAAGCCCACCTGCCCCAGCACCCCCACCTCCCCAGTGCCTCCTCTGAACCCCTGGGGCCCCTCAGCAGCCCACCCTGCCCCAGCACCCCCACCTACACAAGTGCCTCCTCTGAACCCCTGGGGCCCCTCAGCAGCCCACCCAGCCCCAGCACCCCCACCAACCCCAGTGCCTCTCTGAACCCCTGCGGCCCCTCACAAGCCCACCCTGCCCCAGCACCTCCCTTTTGGGCCCCTTAGAAGCCCACCCACCTGCCCTAGTGCCCCAACCTGGCCCCAGCTGTGTGGGGCCCCTCTGAAGCCGACCCTGCCCCAGCACCCCCACCTACCCCAGTGCCTCCCGCTGGGCCCCATCTGTGTGGGGCCCCGCTGAACCCCTGGGGCCCCTCACAAGCCCACCCTGCCCCAGCACCTCCCTTTGGGGCCCCTTAGAAGCCCCCCACCTGGCCCCAGCTGTGTGGGGCCCCTCTGAAGCCCCTGGGGCCCCTCAGCAGCCCACCGTGCCCCAGCACCCCCACCTACCCCAGTGCCTCCCCCTGGGCCCTATCTGTGTGGGGCCCCTCTGAACCCCTGGGGCCCCTCATAAGCCCACCCTGCCCCAGCACCTCCCTTTGGGGCCCCTTAGAAGCCCCCCACCTGCCCTAGTGCCCCCACCTGGCCCCAGCTGTGTGGGGCCCCTCTGAAGCCCCTGGGGCCCCTCCGCAGCCCACCGTGCCCCAGCACCCCCACCTACCCCAGTGCCTCCTCTGAACCCCTGGGGCCCCTCACAAGCCCACCCTGCCCCAGCACCTCCCTCTGGGGCCCCTTAGAAGCCCCCCACCTGCCCTAGTGCCCCCACCTGGCCCCTGCTGTGTGGGGCCCCTCTGAAGCCCCTGGGGCCCCTCAGCAGCCCACCCTGCCCCAGCACCCCCACTGAAACCCCCACCTACCCCAGTGCCTCCCCCTGGGACCCATCTGTGTGGGGCCCCTCTGAACCCCTGGGGCCCCTCAGAAGCCCACCCTGTCCCAGCACCTCCCCCTGGGGCCCCTCGGAAGCCCCCCACCTTCCCTAGTGCCCCCACCTGACCCCAGCTGTGTGGGGCCCCTCTGAAGCACCTGAGGCCCCTCAGCAGCCCACCCTGCCCCAGCAACCCCCACCTATCCCAGTGCCCCATCTGTGTGGGGCTCCTCAGAAGCCCACCCCGCCCCAGCCCCCCCCCCTGGGGCCCCTCGTAAGCCCCCCACCTCTCCTCTTGCCCCATCTGGCCCCAGCTGTGTGGGGCCCCTCAGCAGCCCCTGGGGCCCCTCAACAACCCACCCTGCCCCAGCACCCCCCACTGAAACCCCCACCTACCCCAGTGCCACCCCTGGGGCCCCTCTGAAGCCCACCCCGCCCCAACACACCACACTGAAACCCCTGGGGTCACCCCCCCGGGCACCAGCTGTGTGGGGCCCCTCTTAAGCCCCTGCGCCAGCGCCCCCTGGGCCCTAGCTGTGCAGGATGCCTCTGGGGCCCCTCTGAAGCCCACCCTGCCCCAGTGCCCCTTCCCCCCTGGGCCCTAGCTGTGCAGGATGCCTCTGGGGCCCCTCTGAAGCCCACCCTGCGCCAGCGCCCCCTGGGCCCTAGCTGTGCACGATGCCTCTGGTGCCCCTCTGAAGCCCACCCTGCCCCAGTGCCCCTTCCCCCCTGGGCCCTAGCTGTGCAGGATGCCTCTGGGGCCCCTCTGAAGCCCACCCTGCCCCAGTGCCCCTTCCCCCCTGGGCCCTAGCTGTGCAGGATGCCTCTGGGGCCCCTCTGAAGCCCACCCTGCCCCAGTGCTCCTTCCCCCCTGGGCCCTAGCTGTGCGGGGGGCCCTCTTAGGGGGGCCCTAGTCTGGACCGAATGGAGAAGAGAAGGGAAAGTGAACGACTGATCCGATGAGACGTCACCTGTCAGTCACTAAATGTATCTGCACTGTGTGCACCTGTATCTATCCCTATAATACCCCTGTAATATCGGTCTTATTGAAATCATATTCACTAACAGTAACGTGTGGTATTGTTCATAACTGTTATGGTAGTGATATGTGATGGTATTATATGGTCTTAGTATATTATTTGCCATATTGGTCTGGGGATACTGGTTTGGTCAGTAACATAATAGTGGTGACATGTGGCAGTATTTTCTGGCACTTGTCTATGTACTGACCTGCACCATATTGATAAACTGTAAAATTCAAAAATAATGGCGCAATTGCATTTTTTTCTCGCGTTGGGTGACTGTTGAGTGGGCAGGGCAATGGAGGCGTGGTTGACGGGGGGGCCCCAGACGCTTCAGCTGTATGGGGCACTGAAATTTCTGATGGCAGCCCTGGGATCAGCAACGAAAGTGTTCTACTCCATTAGAACAAGACAGTATGAACAGGCCATACAATGGATTCTGCTGATGTGGCAATTCTGGCACAAATTGACCACTATAAATCCAAAGACTTGCATATTATGAGTCCTTTGTATCGGGTTTCCTCATACCCATATATAAATAGTCCATATATGATCCATAAAGCAAAGGACTACTATTCAGCAAACACTTATTCCAAATTTCTTACCCTCTCTCAAAAACACGTAACAAACGTATCTTGGTACATAAACGTGATTAAAAACAATTGTAACATGCAAATTTAGTGGGTAAAATATCTTACATAATTGACTGCAAAAGCAGTCGCAGGGAGCTGCTTAGTCAACCGGCTGCACGCCAAAGAGATGCAACGTTTCAAGAATTTATTGGCACATTATAGTGGAAAATATACTGATAAGTTCAAACAGGTGCCATTACTACAAGAGTGGAGGACAGAGGAGCCTCTTAAAGAAGTTGCAAGTCTGTGACAGCTAGAAATCTTGCTTATTTGTAGGTGAACAAATACTTATTTTCCACCATAATTTGCAGATAAATTCTTTCCGAATCAGACAATGTGATTGTTGGGATTTGTTTTCTCATTTTATCTCTCATAGTTGAGGTCTACCTACGATGTCAATTACAGGCCCCTCTCATCTTTTTAAGTGGGAGAACTTACACAAAAATGGTGGCTGACTCAATACTTTTTTTCCCCACTGTATATGGAAGGCTTCAGTAGTTTAGAGATCTAGACCTAGTCTGCTGTGAGGTATGACTTGTATCCTTGTAATGGGCCATACAGCTAGGTGTTAGATCACTTGTCAAACTCAATCCCCGTGGGCTAAATCTAGCCCACCATGTCATATTATGTGGCCTGTGAGAGCTTAAAGAGAACCTGTCACATAGTTTATGCCCCTCTTGCTGAGGGCAGCACAAGCTATTGACAGACCTGCTGTTTCCAGCGCTGTGTCTCTTATTCTGTGAGATGATGTAGTTTTAGAGTATTTAGTGCTCAAATCTGCAGTTTTCAGCCAGAAAAGAGTAATGACAAGAGTCCGTTTTGTCATACCCTGCCCATCTGAGGCTAGCCCCGCCCACCTCAACTGATAAACCTATTACTTTAAATAAAAAGTGGAAAAAATTGCAGCACTCCAGGTAGCGTATCCAAAGTGAAATAAGTGATTTTTTTTTCCTGCATAGTCAAACACGACGTTTCGACTCTCTCACTTGAAAATGGCTCTGAGACAGAGCCGAAACGTCGTGTTTTGTTTATGTGGGAATAAATTCATTTTTTTTCACTTTGGATACGCTACCTTGAGTGCCGTAATTTTTTCCACTTTTTATGCTATTTGAGCTCCTTGCCAGGAGCTGCATTTTCTGGCACCCCGCTAAAACTGCACAGAAAATAAAAGGAAGTGCTGCTGATTTTCTTTGGACTATATTACTTTAAATAAATAGAAACATGTGAATAACTGCCAGGTGGGAGGGGCTAATCTTTGGTGGGCAGGGCTAACACCTGCTTATGAATAAGATTTGAGCATTAAATGCCCTGAAATTACAGCATCTTACAGAATAAG